>PVIR01009145.1:0-54088 GCA_004026965.1 Petromus typicus | reverse complement strand
CCCTACCCACCCTACCACCCCCCCATATACATAAAATTTGTTTCCTTACTTTTTTGTTACAATCTCAACATTGTCCCCTTTCACCTTATTTTACATTGAGCATTTTCTATTTCACAATATATAACATACAATGCTAGGACTCATTTACATCTTCATTTTCTCATACCAGAGAAAAGATGCGATATGTACCTATCTGTGCAAAGTTGGGCATTTTTAAATGTATTCACGAATCAGGTTCTTGTCTTTCTGTTTTACAAAGTTTAGCATTCCATCTCATGGTTCAAAGAGACTGCTGGAGTTCCAGCTCTCTTACTTACTTCAGCTGACAAGAAAGATGAATTTTCTTGGGTTTTTTTCATCTTATTCTTTATTAATTCATAAATTTGCCATAGAAAATTATCATCTTCATTGTGGAGAGTTGGTACCTGTACACAACACATACCTATTCTTTTTTAAAATCTCTTTCATCCTTTTTCCCCTCTTCTCCTTTTCAATCTCTTTGTCCTTTTCCCATGTTCAAGGTACAGGTTTCATAGGTGATGAAATGAAATACAGAGAAGTCAAGTAATTGATTAAAAGTATCAAATATATGCAATCTGGGGTTGATGGAGTGGAGAAGACTTCAAACTCAGGCCACTGGACTCCAGAGTCCCTTACAATTTCTGTGCCTCTCACCTCCCTTTAGATACCAACATTCATGAATCATGCAGCTTCTCATTTCCCATCTTGACTGATCCAAGGATTTGTGACAACTCATGCCTGTGTGAATCCTATTTACTATGATTAGAACTGGCATTTTGTGGGTTAACGTAAGAAGTCTGTAGTGTGGGGCATCAGGGCAAGTTATAAAAGCATTCAATCAGATTAATTTAGTGTCCTTGATGAGAGCTTTGAAACTCAATAAAGATTATTTAGAGTTACATTGGATTTTAAAATTAATCTTTGACTTATTAAAGTAAGTAAGTATCAGTAATATAGTTTTCCTTAAATGTTTCAATTAAGTTTAATATATTTTAATCCTACCTATAAATCTAAGAAATTTCAACAATTACTTCTAATGGAGGCTTTAGTTTCTTTTACCACTTATATATTAAAATCATTCTAAGCATTTAAAATATTATTAATAAATTTCTTTCTAAGAAATTTGATAAAACCCAAGTATTTAAGTAACTCTCATAGCCTAACTGAATAAAAATATAAATGTAAGAATTGAGTTCTCACCATACACCAATAGTATTGATAAAATCCATTATTCTAGGTAACTATTTTTACACATTTATAATAAATATCAGACAAATCAGTTGTGCAATTTCAGAATTAGAATATACAAATAAACAAAATGTGTATTTTCAGAATGAGAATCTACAAGGTAGAGAGACTAATTCAAATTATTTGAATCACAGGAAACTATATATAAAGCAACACAGATCATTCTTCCTGATGATGTAGTTAATGTCCATGCTGCTGGTTTCTGATTTGTGAGTTCTTCACAAACATGTCGGACAATGCAAACAGGCTGCTTTTAGCAAACAGCAGACTTTCAGTAAAAAGGGCAAATGGACGCAAAAGGAGGTACAAAACCTTCCTGGTGTTTAGAGGTCCAGTAACTGAAAACATACCCAAGAAGACTGTCTTTGGGGTTCCAAATTATAAAAATTCCTTGGGATTTAAAAACTTTCCCTCAAATCTATATAAACCTAATTCCTTTCTCAGTTGATTGATAAGAGCTCTCCCTCACCCAGCGTTAGCCCACCCACTCGGGGATGGAACCTTTCCTGGCTAGCTGCTAGAATCTCCTGACACTGGTCCCTGATTCTAGTTCCTGTTCATTGGAATAAACTTTTCTTTTCTTACAACAAAGAACTTGCATTTTGACAAGTGGATTCTCTATAACAAACACCTCCATCTTAATTCTTAATTTTTACTTTTGAAGTTGTTTTTTCCCAATGGATGGTTTCACTGCCCCAAGGATTAGAATTTCCTTTCCAAAGGGACTTGAAGTTATCTTTTCAGCTAGACAAAGATAACATCTACCCAGGACGTTTGAAGACAATGAAATGCAGAGATCCAGGTCTATGTTTATTGGGTTTTGTATGATTAGAAGAGTATATCAAGTTCTCTTGGCTATTTGCCATATCTATAATGTCCTAAATCCACTTCTTCAAATGAGTCATTTCAATTTTAGTTGCACATTACCTCATTCTCCAAGCTGATTTATTTCCATAAATTTACCCATTACCTTATCATTTAATTAGACCAACCAATTTATTATTGCTTGATAATCTTAGTTCTTTTCATATTTTTCCTATATATCAAAACTGAAACTCTTGAAAATATTGAAATGATATCAGATTTTGACTCTCTTGAGGTTTTTACTAAATATGAAGTGATGCTAGGGTCAAACAAATTAGCTATTTTATTTTCACTTAAAGTAGAACACTGTTCATATATTTGCCATGGGCTGAATAAGGATCTGCCACACAGAGTTGAGGCAATCTAAGTTCAAGACCATTTAGATTGTAATTTCTTCTTCAATGCTTTGCAGAAGTTTTTTTATTTTGACTTAATGCTGTGTGTCTTTACTGAGTCTTTCCCAGACACTTCATACTAGTTTTCCAGAGGACACTTTGTCTTCTTATACTCCTATCAAGAGGTTTATATACAGCTTAATCAAATTGAATAATTACAATAGGTGTTATATCGTGATGGCCTTCAGGGGTCATTTGCCTTCACTGGAGGAGGTAGTGGCTATACTTCTGTTTTACCAGAATAATGTATAAGCCATGAGCACTCGAAAACATGAACTCAAGAAGAAGTAGAAAACATGAACAGTCCTACAACAAGGAAAGGTATTATATTAATACCTAAAAGCTTTTCCAGAAAGACAATCCCAGCCCCAAATGGTTTCTTTAATTCCCTCTATTAAATTTTTAGAAAAAAATGATATTAATCCTTACAACAATTTTCAAAAACTGGGGAGTGACTTTCTCAGTAGATCCTATGAAATCAGCACAGATGGTTCCACTCTCATAGCAGTTGGACTTAAGATATTTTGAGTGCATGGTGTTGTAGAAGCGATATGCACTATGTAGAAATGGTACTTTGAATTCTGACTTGTTCAAGATTGTTAGTACACAGCAGAGTGTCCTATGTTAGGCTGACCCACAACTAGCCCTGTGTGCAGCCACTAGAGTGAGCCACTCACACTCTACCATGTTATGCTTTTAAATTACACACTAACTAGGGGGGATGTGTTAAATCTTTTCTCCACTTATAATATTTTCACCTTATAATAGGTTTATGTGGTGGTAATCTCATACTCAAGGAGTATCTATATACCATTGTATGAAAAGTCAAAGTAATTATAAGAAATGAAAACCACATATCAATCTCCCTCCTGAATACAGACACAAATATTTCTAATAATATTTTGGTAAACTTAAGTGAGCAACATATAGAGAAACTGTTTCAATGTGCCCAAATGACATTACTCCCCAGAAATTGAGCATTAAAAATGCATATCTAAAAAGCTCTTATTTGAATATGCAATAATAAAAAAATGAAAAAAGATCTGAGCACAGATGGAAAAAGCATTTGAAAAAAATTCAGCACTATTCATAATAAAAACTTTTAATATGGTAGCATTAGAGAAAAATTTTCCTGATGCCACAAAGATGCTTATAAAAAAATCCACAGCCACCATCATATTTAATTGTGAAGGATAAAAGACAAGTAGATTTGAAAAAAGAAGTAAAATAATCTCTATTAGAAGACAGTAAGATACTAATCTATAATGTGCAAAATCCTAACAAGAAAAATTAAAAACATTATTAGAACTAATAAGTTTAGAAAGATTGCAGGATAAAAGATCTATGCACACAATTTATTGTTGTTTCTTTGCATTAGCCACAAAACATTTGAAAATTAGGAAAACTGTTCTACTCTCAATAGCATCAAAAAGATGGATGAGTTAAAAGAAAGCAATCAAATTGTATATACTAAAACAAACAAAAAAAACCAAACCAGAACAAAGAAGTTTAGACTACTACTTCATAGCATAAACATTAACTTGAAATACTTAATACATTTAAATGTAAAAGTCAAGACTAAAAATATCTAGGAGAGAACATCTTCAGTGAAACAAAGGATTCTTACACACAAAATCCAAAAGAAGAAGCATCCAAGAAAGACACTGCTTAACTTAGTACATTAAAATAAAATCTCTTGTACTACAAAAGATATCATTCCCAATTATGGGAAAAAGTATTTTTTAGTTATCTAACAGATAAAGGTATTGTATCCAGACTAACTAAAGAACCCTTACTATTCTGCTGGGCATGGTGGTGTGTGTCTATAACCCCAGTGCTCTTGGAGGCTGAAGCAAGAAGATCACAAACTTGCGCTCAGCCCAGGCAACAGAGTGACTGAGAAAGAACTGCTTCAAAATAGAAAAAGGCAGAGGGACGTAGCTCAATTCAAAAGCCCTGGGTTCTATCCCTAGTACCCACCCTCCAACAAAAAGAGAAGTAGAAGAAGAGAAAGTGACAGAGGAATGAAGAGAAAAAAGAAGCAGAAGAAGAGGAAGAGGAAGAAGAGGAGGAGGACTAAAGAGAAGATGCACAAGAGGAAGAGGAACAAGAGAGAAGGAAGGAGAAGAAGAAACGGCAGCAGCAGCAGATGAAGAAGGAGAAGAGGAAGAGGAGGAGGCAGAACCAGCAGGATTTACTAATAAGCAGGTTCAGAAATCCTAGCAAGTGCCATAGAGAAGGGCTACCCCAGTCACATTTGCAGTAACTGGACCCAGCAGATAGGGACACCTCGGAGCCACAGAGGGGCAGAGTTCGGTGTGGAGCCGCAGAGTGAAGAGTCTTGAAGGGTGGCAGAGGCCTAGAGTGGCTAGATGCGCCAACTTTAGAAACCGCCGCAGTTGGCAGAAGCAGACGGTAATGAGTGTATTTATGGGGCTTGGTGGGAGTGTCATATTACTCCCCTTGACATGAGTCACCCTCGCGGGAGAAGGTTTGTGTGTGGGGGAGGGAGAGGAGTGTCAGGATGTTACTATACGGTTTGCTGAATGTAGTAGACAACAACTTCCTGCCTTGGGACAAGCAAACAAGAAAACTTCTGAGTAGAAATATTAGACTTACAGAAATAGAACAAAACAACTCAACCCCCAACACACTTGTGTAATAAAGAAGAAAAGGCGTTCTACAGCCGTAGTTGTATTGTAGCGAACTCGGTAAAAGGCTAGGATGTTATTAACATGGGACTAGGTTCAAAGAGAAGGAACGTGTGAGGACTGGGGGCAGAAGCCCCGTATTTATCTGCACACCGCCTTCCCGTCTGCTGCTTACTTTCATAGGGCTAGCTGAGGCTAGCCCTATGAAAACAGGAAAACAGTACCCAGATACCTCGGAGCCAGGAGGAGGCCAGCCTATGTTTTATTATCTGTCACCATGAGTAACAGGAGCACAAGTGTGGCTCTGAGTTATTAGTTCCTTCCTGATTGAAGCAATGAATTTTGAACTGATCGTTTCTTTAGACTTCAGAGGAGAAAAGCAAGAAGCAGCCTATGAGGTGAAGAGTATATACCTACTTGTTTGGAGAACAGATACTGTAGGTTAAAAATGAAATGCGTATATGGAAGTGAATGTTTCCCGGTTCCATTCCCTAGACCAAGGAGAAATGGCATCTCATTCAAATTGATACAATTTTGGAAATAACTATGGTTACTAAAATGGATGCACTTCATACTAACCGAGAGAGCATTAGAACAGCCTATTGCTCTTTTCACAATAGTAGAGCTCTTCGTGGCACCTAAAAAGGAAAGAGTCAGCCTGTGTCTGTGAGCAACAAATCTCAGTCTGCAACTGTCCACCGAACCTAACCATCATGACAGAGGCGGAGAGAAAATAAGTACGCAAACATGCACTTGAGCGAGGAGACTGTATGATGAAAATGTTGCAGAAAGGAGTTAGATAAGTGGACCAAATGGTTTCTATGAGAACCTATATTGGTTGTAAATTGGACCTAAAGTAATAAGAACATAGCATTAGTGCCGGATATAAAGACAGAAAAAGAAAGTTAAAGTTTTATTAAGTGCACTGGTGTTTACCATTATGGCAGTGTTCTGACAAGGGGAACATTTGTAGCATACAATACATTTTATGAATGAATATTGGTGGTTAGATTTACTTCACATTTGGACAGTGTAAAATATTGATTGGTATTGTCTGGTCTACTTTCGGAAGAAGGGGCAAAACTCTCCTCTAAACATTCAAAACATTAATAAGTACTTTGTTTTGATATAGCCAGAAGTGGTATTTCTACTAGCCATTGTTTACAAAACTTTTGGATATTAGTAGATTTTCTGATACCCACTGTATCTTGGTCAAAATTCCATAAAATATTTGCCTATTTTCCTTAATCCACAACATTTGCTTAGAAAATCAGAATAGTTAAAAATCAAAATAGTTAAAAATAATGTATTATTGGGCATGGATGAAATGTAAGTAACTAAATTAGGAAATTTAATATTTCAATAGTCTTTTCAATAGGGTGTAAAGTATTGCTTGAGCTTTTGTCTTTATTCAACATTTTAGTGGATATTTATTGATTGCTAGCTATTGGCCAGTACCTTGGAAATCCCTTCCACATATAAATAAATATACATATATACATATATATACATACATATGTATGTATATATACACATATATATGTATATATACATATATACATATATACATACATATATATGTATATATACATACATACATATATATATGGCAATACTTAGATTGATCCTAAGTGAAGTCAATAAATTTGATCACTCTGTACTTACAAAAATAATAATTTTGTAAGTTTTACAAATACATACAGACACAGTACTGAAAGTAAGCAAAATTTTGGATTAATAGCCATGGATTATTCCATATTATGTTCATTGCTGCTATCTATGTTCATAGTTATATGTAATATGGCTACATTAATTAATTCCATTTATTTCTTTATTCAAAATTAATTTCTGTACAATTTAAACATACATAATGATCAAATTCATCAAAGGGAGTTTGTAACTGTACATAGTGAATCTTTAATTACTCTTTTTCTCCCAGTATCTTCCAGTTCCCTTACTACCACCTCTCCTGCCCATTTGTCATTGCCATATAGACAAGCAATCCCAGAATGCTCCAGGTGTCCTGGTCTGCTCCACGTAGCTCTTCATCTTCTTGGACCAGCAGACTGTCTCCCACACACTCTTATCACGGCCCTGTTACAGGTGCACCAGGGAGAAGAAAACACGTAGAACTTGGTGAGGCCTAGGCATGGGGCTGGCACAAGCCCACTTCCAACACCCCATTCAAGTAGTCAAATAAAGCCAAATATTGACCCAGAGAGGAAGCCAGGAGTTGGGCCGGCAATAAGTCACCATAATAGCCCTACTGTTGAAAAGCAGAATAATGTTTCTATGGGATTGAAGGTTGTAAGGAAGGTGTTCATCACCGTCACCATGTCACTCTTAACAAAGTATCAAACACACATCAGGGCCTACCTAGAAGTGTGAGGTCCTGAGTTCAGTCCCCAGTATAAACAAACATATCCTGGGCCGGGGAGTTAGCTCAGTGGTTCTGGCGCCTGTCTTGCAAGTGCAATGACCTGGGTTCGATTCCCGGTAACCACATACCATACTGGGCATGGAGACTCACGCCCAACACCAACCAGTACCACATACCACAGTGCCGGGCATGGTGGCTCACGCCTGTAATCCCAGCACTTGGGAGGCAGAGGCAGGAGGATTGCTGTGATGTGAGTTTGAGGCTGAGCTCAGGGCCAGCCTGAACCACAAAAGAAAGACCCTGTCTCAAAAAACCTAAAAACAAAAACAAAAACAAAAATCCTGTTTTCTATACCCCACATAGGCTTCTAAAAGGCTTATATTTCATTTTGCCAGTATTTCCATGAATTAATCATTATCAATACTTCTAGTTTACTACTAAAGTCATAGGGAAGAAGCAAAATCCTCCTGTAGGATGGCTGCTCTTGGGGCTCTGTCTGGCTGCCTCCCCAGTTCAGCATCTGGTTTTGTTGTGGAATGTCTAGCTCACTTTTCTTCCTGGAAGTGAGGGAGTTGAGGCCATCATTCACTAGGCTTAGTCTTTATGTATCATTAATACTTTCAGAACTTTTTAAAAAGTCCTGACATTTAGTTTGGTTATGTTCCTCAAGCTTTTTGAGGAAGTTTCTTTGTCTTCCCACTCATCCACAAATTGAAGAATTCTTAGTGAATTTATTAAAGTATAGATTGGTTACATGCTAGTATTTTCATGGCTTTAAAAATTTATCCATCTCTTTAATGAATAGGTAAACAGTTTTTAATTTGTTCATTATTAGAAAACTGGCCTAGCATTTCCTGTACTGGCTGCTAGAGCTACAGAGTGGAGAAGGCTCTGGGTTCCGCACTTCCAGGGTGGTGACCTCCATGGTGCCATCACTGATAAGGTGGTTGACGTAGGTTCTGTTTAACAAACAATACTGTCATACTCCAGGATAGTGTGCCCCACATTGTTCATTTCCTGGTTTTCCTCTACCCCAGAGATGTGCCAGTCGCTGGAGATGGACAGAAAATACATGTCGTAGTGCTCTCCTTTGAGGGAGTAATTCCAATCTGACGTGTTCTGGCATTTCAGCCTTCACTGCAGCAATATGCACCTAATTCCAAGCTGGTATGTGCGAGAGAGTGGAGATGGTATCGGTCTCATCCATGAGAGACTGTGCATTAATCTGGAAAGAGCAAGGAGCCAGACAATGGATGAGTGCAGCTGTGTATAATCTCACCTTCACCTTCCTGCTCATTTGCCTTAGCAGAACATTCATTTCTTTCAAAATCAAAACTATTTACTGACCTCCCACTCTAGGTGAGGCACTGTGTTAAGCATTGGGATAGAGGGCATGATTTCTGATTTCCCGGGGCTTTCTCTGGAGAGCAGGGAGTAGGGGAAAGTAGCAGTCAGTAATGAACACACCGACATAAATGAAATTATTTTAATTTGAGCTCTGTGTGAAAGAGAAACCAAAGGAGCTGAGAGAGGGAATCGTCATCAGGGGGGAGTGGAGGGGTCATACCTGCTCCGGAGGTGTGTCCTCGTCAGGGCCTGCAAGTGAGGCTCCCTCCTCCTGCTCAGATAAAAAATATCATCTGAAAGAGTCGCTTTAAAAAATAATGAATGAAACAATGGATCCTTCTCTGTGAGGTTCTCCAGGGACCCTGACATTCTACTCTCTCCCTCCTCGGCAGAGCCTTGATTTTCTTGCAAAGGAATAATGCATCCTGAGGGCCTGCTGAGCTGACAAAAAGCTTTTCTTCAATTTAAATGACTTATGGGACAGAGACAATGCTTTCCGTGGAAATGTTCCTGAAGGTTCAATTATTAAAAGAAAAATTACTCTCAGCAAGAACATGTTGTAGTTTTTAATATTGTTTGTGTGTGCCCTGTACTGAGGTAGTATTACACAGATATTTCTGTACTATTCACATCACGATTTAATGTGATTAAGCAATTCTTTTGCGTAAGGTTATAAGCAACTTGGTTTGGTTAATGAGCAGGTACTGGACATAGAAAAGACACTGAAAACCTGTATGAGTTAAGTGCTGTGACACCCGAGGACCTTGAAGAATGGAACTAAGTTCTTGTGAGTCAGGCACCTGCAGCTTCATGAACTAATTCCTAGTGACTTACATTTTTATAAATTCTTCTGTAGGAGATTTCTTCAAATAAGCAATGTATGTTTACAAGCGCTGCTTTTCCAAGGATATCTACATTTCCCACAAAGCAGAAAATTTAGAGCATGATTCAAGACAGTTTTCTAAATGTAGATGAACTGGTTTGTAAACCCTTTTCTTCTAGAAGGTAGATTTTAGAGGCCTCCTGACAGTGACTCTCCCTGGGCCGCACCCTGTCCCAGCAGGTTTCACGCTCCGTCTCCTGCCCACAGGAAGTGCCCAGGCAGCACTGCCTACAGGACAGTGTCCGTGGATCTGAGCGGAGACTGTGCTGTGCCCCTCCTCCTTTCCCTGCCTGGCCACAAGGCTGGAAGTGACAGTCTCGCTGAAAACACAGAAACTGCTTTCTTGGGTCTAAAGAAGGCAGAATTGCAAATCTGGTAGGATTTTCCGAGGTGTGAAGGTGTCTCAGGATCACAAAGCACCACGTCTCGCCTCTCTTCCCTTCAAGAGATTCACTCACAAGATACTTTTCTCCTGCTCTGGGACCAGCTCGGTGGCTCACAATACACGAGAGCTTCACTGGCTAGAAAACAGGGAAGCCTGGAAGTGCAGAGTAAGCACCCCCACAACGATTTTTAAAATTTCCTCCTGTCTTTCCCCTTCCTTTTTTCTGTCTTCTCTCTTTTCATTCCTTTCTTCTCTAATTTTTGCAGAAGAATGCCTTTTTTTTCTGCCTCCATCATCCCTTGGCGTTGAGCGAGGCTGTCAGAGATATTTTCTGGCCAGTTAGCCTCACTACCTTGCTCTGTTTTACTGCTTCACTGCCACAGTGGACTTCTCACTGCCTGTCCCTGGGGGTGGACGGTAGGTCCCAGGGGCGAGGCTGAGTGACATCAGTGCTCTAGCCAGAATCTCAGCTTAGGGCAACTCTTAGAAAATTGAGCCTGAGTCCAGGATGAACTTCTGTGGGCTTTTGTGAAGTCATTCAAAACATACTACATTTTGAACCCCTTGGGTGAGTTATAGAATAATGAAATCTTTCCTTATGATATTTAATGTGGTCTCTATTCTAAATCTTTTCCTTGGTTAGGCACATACTCTAAGGAATTATAGGGACAAATTGGCTAGTGTGTTTCTCACACTTTTGTGTAAATGTATCCTCTGGTGGCCAAAAGTTCAGTGCAGTTGCTCTGGCTTGAGGACTACTCTTTATGCATAACAAACTCCCAGCTAGTATCTCTACACAGCTATCTCAGAATCACACTTCGATAAACAAAGGACAATTGTATTTGAATAACTGTGCTTCCGAGAGGACTCTGGAGTGTAGGGTCCTATTTTTCAAAGCTGTTTACCTTTGGCAGATCTCATTTGAAAATGTGTCCTTTAGTGATGCTGAGTGGGCCACCTAGTGAAGTTCTATAAATGAGCTTGGAAGATAACAAATTGAATACAAAATGGACAAGCTACCAGCAGCTAAAGACTTCACACGGACTGAAGTTGCTTGCTGCCTGTATAAACCATGTTCTTTGACTAGTGAGAGTATATAAAAGCCCTGAGCAAAGTGCAGGGACCACAGCAATGAAGAGAACGCCTTACCTCTTGAACTTACCCATCGTGTTTTACAAGTCTGAATGACGAATTGACTGCTTTCAACCTCAGTTTCTATCATCACAAATTGCCCATGTGAGAGGATGGCTGTTCTCCTCCTAACTGGAAGGCTTGGTAAGGGTTTTTTCTCAAGACAGAACAAGCACACATGGCAATTGTGGTCTTCACTCAACATGTTTCATTACAGTCATGTCACATTCAGAAGGTTCTATGCAAATGTGTAAGCATATGGCTTTGACTAAGCCTAATAAAACTCACTAAGGGACAGAGTTCATATGCTTGTCATGTAGCAATTAATACATTTACTGTTCCAAACAGTTCTCTGAAAAAAAAGTATTGTTATTACCCCCACTTTATGGATAGACACAAAGATACTAAGTGGCTTCATTTTGAATCAAACATAGACTGTGATAAGAGGTGGCAGGGTAGGAGCCGGCAAACACATTTTGTTTGAACTGCTTGGAGATTTTTAAAAAGTGAGTTAATTGTTGACAATTCTCTCATTTCCTTTAATATATAAACAATGTTTGTCTTCTGTGTCTACCTAATAAGCAGTGCCTTATACATAGAACCGACCATGCTATTGGTCGGGCTATGAGTGCTCCAGCTGGTCCATGTTCTTACAAAGCCACTTTCACTTGTTTATTATATCCTGGCTTATATAGTTTGCGAGTTTGAAACCACTGTCATCAAGGATGTTTATAGCACTACAGGTCAACACTAGCATTAGCTAGTGTTTTTGTAACTAGTGTTTTATTGAGCTTTTGTGGGACTGGAAGTCAATGTGCTGAATTTCACAAGGTCTGGGTTCTAAAGACAAATGGCCCTACTCTCAAATTTTCTTTCTGCTTCCATTTCAGACAGAAGTATTCTCTGAGTTTTAGAAGAATGGTATTTACCATTGTGTTCCATCAAGGCGTGTGGGTCAGCAGTACTGCTGGCCAGATCCAGGACTCCCCACGCTATGGCAGGAGTGCTGGCCAGTTCTCACCCATCCTATCTCTTCTCATCCCTCAATGCCCACCTTGTCTATATGTTGATTTTTTGCAGTAATTCATACAGTAAAATGCAAAAGATGCTAAATGAATTTCAAGTATTTTCACTTTAAAAGTCTCATTATTACATGTATTGATAGTGAGATGGGTGACACGGTTGTACTTGCAAGAAGTTTTGCCTTTTAAAAAGCATAGTTATTTTCTTAAAGAGTTATTTAAATAAAAGCAATTTCAAAGTCACTTTGGACACAACTGACTTGTAGCTCCCCTAGAGAGAATGCCAGGAACCTGAACCCAGGGCCAGGTGTGTGTGTGGGTGTGTGTGTGTGTGTGTGTGTGTGTGTGTGTGTGTGTGTGTAGATTTATTCTGAGGAGCCAAGATCTAATTCAAAGGAAAACTATGTTTTTCACTCTGCTTGAGCACAATGGGACAGAGTGACAATGGATAAAGCAGGTGAACATGTTTTTAATTAGCCTGAGACACTAGCAGACACAAATCTCATTGGCATCCATGTAATCATGTAAGGATGGAATCTTAGGAGGAAGCTCATTACGATTCTTGAGGCATTTGGGGGTCGCTGGCCTTGGAGAAAGCAGTGTCTGCTATAAATCTTGGTCTTCTTTCACTTCTGTGGTCCCTCCGGTTCTTTACTCAAATGCATGCACAGAATGTGCTTTGACCTGCCTGTGCCCTGGAGAAATGGGCAGTAGGGGCAGGGCAGGAGTGCTGGGCTCATGGTGGACACTAGTAGCTGACACAGCACAGCATTTGCAGTTGGCAGAGAGTCCAGGAGGAACAGAACGTGAGGGAGAAGAGAACAGGTTGCTACTGAGAGCCAGGTAGGTAGTAGGTTTGGGGAATTAGTTGAGGCCGAGGAAGAAAGCAGCAAAAAGAGTTGGATGGTGAAAGCAGAGAAGCCAGGTGATAGGGGCTATCATGTGTAATAGAGGAAGGAGCATAGTTAGCATAGCAAACTTTACTGAGGTTTTACAACAGGGCAGGTACTGTTTGAAACATTATGTTGTGCTATTTTTATTCTCATGATACAGAGAAGGAAGTAGAAACTCGAGGTTAAATTATTTGCCTAAAATCGCATCGTATTTTGTACAGCTAGGATTTAAACCTAAGCAGTCTGATTCTACTTTCCACAGTCTTGACAACTCCCTGTTAGCATGCTTATAAAATGGAAGGGAAGAGTGGAAGACTGACAGAGAGGCCAAAGGACAAGGACAGGATGGTGGAGAGTTCTCTGGCCTGCTGGGTCACACTCAGGCGTGGCCACTTGAAACTTGAAACCAGAGGATGGAGCGTCCGTGTTGCCTGTTCACGTGGCTTCGGGCCTCAGCCTCATTATCTGCAAACTATGAATGATCAGTTGGGTAAATGTTTGTGCAGATGAAATAAAATAATTTAGATCATCTTCTGGTCCCTGCTGTTCATGTCTGATGTGGCTGGACTCTAAATATGGGAACGTGGTCCCTGCTGATAGATGGCAAAGGAAGCTGAACCTGACAGCTGCACCTGTGTGCACAGAGAGTCACTGTCCTTCCGTGTCTCCCAGCTCCCTATGGTTGGGCAGAGCTGTCATCGTCTTCATCTGGCTCTTGCTGCTCAGTTGATTTTCCCAGTGTCTTAAAGAGGAGCACATCGTCTTCCTCTCACAGGATCAGTGAACTTGACCTCTTGGGTCTGTGTTATTGACCATCCTGTTAGTGACTGCCATTGTTAGAAGGTATCAGTGGCAAAGTCACTGCCATGAACTCCACAGCTGCTTGGACTCTCAAGGACCATATTTTTTCTGTCTTGTCATTGCAGGGTCATTGCCTGTAAGTTAAATGGAATTGATTCTTCTATTTTCTTTGCAGCAACAGATAGCACCTGAAGAGTTTCTCTGTCTTAGATTTTATTCTGTTTGGTGCTGTTCAGAGAATCTTGTCTCAGCAGATGAAATGGACGGTAGAGAGACTGTGTACAACTGGGGAGGGAGTGGGAGCCTTTCTTTCCCATCTGGTCTTTTCATGGGTTACTGTAGTATGCCTCATTGGGGCCCATGGAGGCACAGCAGCCACACAAGCAAGGTTCAGTGCCCGTTGCTCTCCTCTTCCTGGCACCAGCTCTAAAACTCCTTCCCCTCTCCTGCTCTGATTTCATCCTCTGTTAATTAACCCTCACTTGACATGTCCCTGTGCCTAACAGTGTTTGAGCTTTAATAGAAAAATGGTGAAAAAACAGAGAGCTTCGGGACCTCGAATATGACTTTAAAGTAGAATTCTAGATTTAGGAGCAAGAATTCCCAGTACTTTGAAGCTTTCATTCTAGGTTTCTCCCTCAGCTCCCCTTAATCTTCCTTTTGATCATCAACCAGCTTGCTGCTTCTGAAAGCTATCTCCCCAGAGAACCTTTCAATTGCTTCCTAATAGTCTGTCAGCAGCCTGGGATTGTCTGACCCAGCATAGGTTATTTTCATAATATTTCCTGCTACTTGATTCTGGATCCCATCGATCCTCTACCCTAAACAGGGCTAGGCTGCAGGAACTTTGGAGCACTGTGTGACTCAGTCCCCATTCACTCTCTAAAACAGTATTCTAGGCTCTTTAAGATGTTATTAAAATTCAAGGAAGTCATCGCCAAGAAGTTTTTTTTTTTTTTATCTTTATTGGTACATTAAATATACACATCATGATTGCACTCCATAATGGGGATTTGTACCAGTATAAGACACAACTTAATTCTCATTTTTTCTCATAGCCCTATCTCCAAGAAGTTTTTGTACAGTCTGTCTCTCTGTTTCTGTCTCTGTCTCTCTGTCTGTCTCTTCTCTTTCTTCTTTCTTCTCACAGTGCTAGGGATTGAGACTTTCACAGCGAGCAATATCACCAGATCCCCAGCTTTGCCCCTTCACCTCACCGAATCTCAGCCTGCCTCAGCCTCCGCAAGAGCTGGGATTACAGGCATGTGCTGCCCCACCCGGCCTGACAGATGTTTCTGATTCTTCCTTATCTTACCAGATGCAGCTCTCCTGACATTCTTATATGACACGCTTGTGTCTAGCGTTTGGCCTTCATTTGTTCACTGATTAACCCAATAACAATTTAAAATCTACTAAATTGGAATTCTTGAGCTGGTCCAAAGACTTGAAAAACAAACAAGGCACAAACCCAGTCCTCAAGCTATTCAGAAACCAGCAGCTGAAGCAATGAGTAGCCTCCAAGAGCAACACACCGAGAAGCTGGCAACAGTGTAACAGTGTACACTCTGCAGTACTTTTGTACAGTGTTGGAATGAATTGAGATTAGCCAGGAGACCTGGGGGGATGGGCTCTCTTTCCAGGCAGAAGAGATTAGTATGTGTAAGGTCAAAAAGGTATAAAATTCATGCAAAATTATTGAGGAACAAGTCATTCAAAATGCCTGTCTTGGATGACATGGGCAAATATTGAGTGAGATAAAGGTGGAGGTAAGAAAGATAAGGTGGAAAGTTATGAGAAGTAATGAAGACTATTTTAAAGAGTTTGATCTTTTTCCTTAAAGTCACCAAAGGATTTTTTAAACAAATGTGAAATGTAATTAGATATGTGTTGATTTATCCACCCTGCTTCCCCGAGGATTCTCTTTTAGAGTTAGAATTAGCATTAGCCACAGTAGGTGAGCAGTATAGATGTGAAAAAAATGTATTTATTTACATTAAATATGAAATAATAGATAAAAAAGCAGATCTAATGTCCTTAAACAGTTCTGTTTGTAAAACATTTGTAAATACTGTAAATGACAAACTTGAAGCATATTCACAATAATAAATAAATAGTACTGTTAACCCCTAAAAGCCCATCACTGCCCCCATTTGGTCATTTTCATTAAATCTGTGCCCACGCATCACTAATCTTACCTCAGTGACCACTACCACATTTTTCCCACTTGATTGAGTTTCTTGGTACATTTTAAATATACATTATGATCACCCTCACCATTGAATTTGTACCTGTATATGATGTATTTTGATTGTTTTTTTTTCCCCTTTCTAGGCCCTCCCTACAACCCCCAACTCCCCATATTCATAAGATTTGTTTCCTATTTTTTTTTTTTTTTTGGAGACAAAGTTTCACTGTGTAGTTCAGGCTGGCTCTGAATTCACTATGTAGTCCAGGTGAGCCTCAAACTCACAGCAGTCCTCCTGCCTCTACCTCCTCAGTGCTGGGATTACAGGAGTGAGCCACCCCTCCTGGGATTTTTCTTTCCCTTCTTTACTTTTTTCCTACTTCCAACCAGTTACCCTTTCCCTCTGAATATTTCCTTCCTATTTCACAGTACCTTTCATACATTCTGGACCTCATTTACATCTTCAGGTTCTCACACTAGAAAGAAGATAAAGTATTTACACACCTGTGCAGTATTTATTTCACATATAAGCACAGACTCGAGTTGCAACCATTTAGCTATAAATGTCTCTTAATTTATCATTTGTATGGCTAATATTCCAATTTATTAAAAAAAATCCATATCTTCTTTATCCAGTCTCCAGTTGATGGGCATTTCGGGCTGTTTCTAAGATTTAGCTAATCACTGGCTGGCGTGGATCTTTTGTCCACCCAGGGCGGTGGTAGGAATTTCCTCGCTGATTGGCTGTCTTGGATTGTCTCTTTCCACTGCTGCATTATAATAGCTACTTTAAAGATATGATGTACCTCCTTGGAATGCTCAGATGATAACTAAGAGTTTGACTCACGCCTGTGTCTCTGCTTGAGATTAGTTGGCAACTGTCCAAGAGCAATATGCTAAAAAGGGGTAGTCACCTTGAAGAAGAAAAAGGAAGTGGGTACATAACGGGACAGGGAGGTGGAGAGCGGTAAGCATTGCAAGTACACAGTGTGCTTTCCAGGGTCTTCCTGCCTGATCTCACTGCCACTGAGCCTGCTAAGCCACCAGTTCCTCATGAAGGTCAATCATAAAGGAAGAAAGAGATTCTTTTCCTGGGCCTGGGATTTAGATCAGTGATTCTGGTGCCTGCCTTGCAAATGCAAAGGACCAGGTTCAATCCCCAGTAACCACATACGACAATGCTGGGCATGGAGGCTCAGAACCACATACAACAGTGCCGGGCCTGGTGGTTCACTCTTGTAATCCCAGCACTGCAGAGGCAGGAGGATTGCATGTGGGTTCAAGGCTGAGCTCAAGACAGCCTAAACTACAAAAGTGAAATCTTGTCTCAAAGAAAAAAAAAAGAGAGAGGGAGAGAGAGAGCCATTCCCACTACATGGAGCTGGTTATATTTTTTTAAGTAATGTACTCTTTTGTTCAAGTCAATTCTGCAAAAGTGCAACTTAGTACAGAAAATGAATTCATATTATATAGCTTAGTAAATATTGGCAAATGTATATGGAGTTGTGACCTATTGTCACAGCCAAGATGTAGGGCATTTCTGCCTCTGAGAAAGGTCTCAGGTGCTCTTCTCTAGTCTTTTCTGTTTAACTGGTATTACCTGCCCCTGTATTTCCCAGCTAAAATTATTTTCTTATATTTTGAAATTTATTTAAATAGAATTATTAATTATGTTCTGTTTTATGTCCAGTGTCTTTGATATGAACTCATTTTGTTATAATTATAGTTTGGTCCTGACTAATCTATAATAAAGATAAACCATAATTTAATTATCTATTTTCCTGTTGATATTGTTGGATTGTTTTCAGCTTGTGCCTATTACAGATAAAACTGGTATGAACGTTGTTTTAGATCTTTGTTTGGAAAAAAAATTAAATTCTCTTTGTAAATACCTAAGAGTGAATTATTGCTTCAGATGGTAGTGATGTGTTTAACTTTATTTAATTTAATTTAATTTTTTATTAGTACATGTTTGCAGCACATGATGTTTATATCCATCTTCGGGAGCAGGTCCAGGCACTTCTCATATCTTGATTCTTTCTATTTTCCTCCCATCCCTATCTCCCTGCCTCTGTCTTTGGATTCCCTTTCCTCATTTTCATCATTATTGTTATTGTTATTATTTTTTAAGTTTGTGATAGAGAGTGATTACATTAATGGTGGGTATTCGGCACATGTACAAGACGTACCTTAAAACTTTTTACATCCCCTTTATCTTACCTCATCCTGGATTTCTTGAATTTCTCCTCATTAGCAAAAGCTCAATCTCTCTGATTCCTTTTATGAATCTTTACTGTGCTCATTGTTTGCACTTTGCTTTACTCGACTGAGAGAAGACATAGAGTATTTAAGCTTGTGTGTCTGATTTATTTCACTTAACAACTACATTTTTGAGGTGTATCTATTTTCCCAAATGTCATCAATTTATCCCTCTTTATAGCTCAGTATTATTTCATTTTATACAAGCACCACTTTTCTTTATTCATTCATCCATTGACGGACATATAGGCTGCTTCTCAGATTTAGTGATTATGAAATGTGCTGCTAAAAATATTGCTGCGCATGTATCACTGTAGTATAAGGTCTGTAGCTGTTTTGGGGAATATCTGTAAAAAGAATACCTGGATCAAATGAAATTCACATTTTTAGTTTTCTGAGAAATCTCCACACTGATTTCCATAGTTGTATTACTTTAAATTCCTACCAACAATGTAGAAGAGTTCCTTTTTCACAGGAGCCAAGTCAGCATCTGGGATTGTATAAAATGAAAAAGCTTCTACACAGCAAAGGAAGCAACATGCTGAGGAGACAGCCTATAAAATAGGGAAAATATTGCTAGCTACTCCTCAGACAGAGGCTTAATAGCTAGACTATATAAAGAATTTTTAAAAATTGGACTACTCAATGTAAAAAAAGCCAAATAAATGAGTAAGTGAAATGAATAGATATCCATCAGTAAAATTACAAATAACCAATAAACATGTGAAAAAATATTGGACATCACTGGCCATTAGAAAAATGCAAATTTAAGCAATACTAGGATTTCATCTTGTAGATACCAGAAAAAATTTAAATTATCAAGAAACCAAATAATAACAAGGCTCGTGTGTTTTGCTTTGAAGGATACTTTCAAATAATTTTCCCAAATTGATTTTGCAGTTTTGTTCTTTCACTGGTAAGATGTGTTAGTGCGGGGTGTTTCATATTTTAGTTTATATTTGACAACATTGATCATGTATTTTAGTCATCCTAGTGGAACTGTAGTACTATCTGACTTTTAATTTTACTTCTGAGTAAATAATTAATTTAGAAATAAATGCTAAATTGTTGTATTTTCTTTTTTGAATGTCTGTTCAAGCCTTTGTCTCAATTCATTGCTATTTTTCTTTTTATGATTTTAGAAATCATATTTGTATATACAACTTTTTATTAGATATATGCATTATGGATGTTTTCTTCTAGTGTATGAGAGAAATGTTAATTTATTTTTATTTCCTTAAAGTTTTAATTCATGTGTTAAAGAGGGGAAGTGTTTGTTTTTGATGAAGGCTAATTTGCCAGTTTTCTAAATGTGAATTTCTAGGTACTCTCGGAATATGCCATCTCTCAGTTGGGCAGAGTGGCTCATGACTGTCTTCTCAGCTTCCTGGGAGGCTGAGACAGGAAGACTGCAAGTCTGAGGCCAGCCTGGGCAAGGTAGTAAGTCTCAATCCAAATTAAAAATAAAAATGGCCTAGGGGAAAATCAAAATAAGTGTAAAAAATTGGTCAGTTGTAGAACTTGCATAATATGCCACAGGCTCTGAATTCCACCCTCATCATTGTGAAAACAAACAAACAACAACTGAAAAAACCCCTTTGAAGAGCCTGATGATGTTCTCCCACATTTTACTCTAAAATCTTTCTACTTTTAGATTTTACATTTAGATTTAATTTCATCTTGAACTAATTTTTGAATGGTGTGCAGAAGGACCTAGGCACATTTTTTTTTAGGTCAGGCTGGACACTTTCTTCATGGTGTTTTGTGATAACTGAGAATAGAGCAATTGGGCGGTAAATAGAAACTCAGAGAATATTAGCTCCTAAGCACAGGAGCTCATTGTTGACTTGGGATATATGACGCATAGGGCTCAGGCATATGTATGAGAAAGCAAAAGACTGCAGAGAAGACCTTGGAGTTACCAGTGACAGGAGAAAGGAAGATGGGATAGTTGGAGAGCTTCACAATGGAGGTGTGTCTGATAATATCAAATGCTGGTCCAGGTGAAATGATGAAAGATCGGTATTAAAGGGAATATTTTTGTTGCAAGTGACAAATCCAGTCCAAACCAGGATGGGCTAAGAAATTAATCTTGGGTATCAATTGACAGCAAGCACAGTGATGGTCTCAGGTTCAGCTTTACCAGGGAAGGGAAGCCTCTGGGACGCTGGGACTTTCATGCCTCTTTTTTGTGCAGTGGCCTCATTTTCTTGTTACATAGCAGCAGATCAGCCAGAGACAAAGCGGTTGACATTTATTGACTTTAATTCTTACAATTTTTCTTTTAGAGAGTAATGGAGACTTTGTCTTTCTCAGTTTTTTTCTCTTTTCAGTTTTGAAAAAAAAAAATCTCAAGAAAACCTCTGAGTAGCTGGTTTAGTTCAGGATCACCCTGTAGCCTGAATCCACTGTCAGGGTGAGTGGTAAGAGCAGGTACAAAAGATGAAAGATGGCATTTTCCACTGGAACTATAGTGTGATGTAGAAGTTAAAAGCATGGATTCTAGAGCTGCCTGTCCACGCTCAAAGTCCTGTTTTCTCACTCACTGCTCCTTGTGTGTGTGTGTGGGGGGTCTGTCCTTGTGCCCTGTGGAGGAAGGGACATCGAAAGGACCTGTTATTGTGTATGGTAACTGTGACACCTCCATGACACCTCCGTGTGCTTGTGGATGTGACCAGATAAAACCAATTTGTAGAGTGAATGAGAAGTAGAACAATCCACAAGGAACAGAGATGATTCTAGACGCTTCCATACGTGGGTGTAAGGAACCTTCTGGAAACAGACTGTGCCATCTGCATGTGGGCTTCTGGCACTGGGCACAGCTGGGCATGTGGTGGGCATGCAGGGAGCATTTGCTCAGTTGATGGTGCTCATGACCTGTGCCTTCTGCTTTCTCCAGAAGGTTGAGGTTGGGTCCACTGAGAGAGTGAGAAGAGCAAACAGTAAGAATAGGGTGAAGAGTCAAGCTACAAACCGGCTTTGCAGAGCACAGACAAATGCTACTGCACACTTGTGATGATACTTCCTTTCACCCACCTGGTAAAAATGGACAATACTGAAAGAGAACAGATTCCTCCTCTGCCTGAAAGGGAATAACTGCAGAGACAGCAAATGGGCTGTTCCACCTTCTGCACTCTATGCAGCTCACATTTTTGAAGTTCAGTTTCAGGCTGACCCTGAAATGTTTTTTGAGGTTCAAAGAGCTCACAGAGACAACTTTGGACTTCATCTCTGATGAAATCTGATTCTCTCCTCTCTTTTCACTTTCACTCCCTTTATTTCTTATATCTGCCTCTTCTCTAGTCTAAGAGCAATATCTTTACCCAAAGTTTTAAAATGCAGTGAGATAGAGTTGTGACTCTAGTACTATTTCTGTTCTGGATGTTAGAAAAGAAAAAAATAAGATTAAATGATAAATTTAGTTTGAAATTGATAAAATGTGATTGAATAGAACAAATGGGACACATTTAGTTCCAAAATTTCAAATGGTCTCTGGTGACCTTTCACTAGATAAAGCAGCCAATGAGATAAAGTACATGGTTCACAGTGTATATCAGTAATTATTCATCTCAAATTATTCTGAAATGCAATAACCTTTCAAATATATTAATTCAAACATCACAGATGATCTATAGATGTTCCAGTTACTGGGTATTGTCATATTCTATTAAAGAAATTAAGGGAAAAAAGGTCATTAGACTTTTAAAGACTATTTTATATGTGTTTCTATCATCTTCATTCTGCCAAAGTTTAAAATCCTTAGGACAAAAGTTTTTACTATGCAAATAATTTATGTCCTCCACCCACTGGTAAATTTCCTGGTCATAAAGTATCCTACTTTTCTTTACTTCCCATTTGGAAATTAAATTTTGGAAACCTTATTAAATGCCAGGAATCAATCATAAGCAGGATTCTTCAATAACCTTAGCTCTGGACTGGTTAACAACAAGCAACTTAAATAATACCAAGTGTGTGAAGGCTTTTTCAGCCTTAACCAGTTACTGGTTTCTCTACTTATTTCTGTAGCTCCTGGTCTTATCATCTAATTGAAATTTGCATAGTGCTTTGTAATTATGATTTGCTTTTGATTCCCTCTTTGGATTCACAGAGAACAGAGATCGTATAATTTTCTTTTTTAATCTTTTAGGAGGCAATCCCCATGGCATTTCTGCATATGATGTACCAAATTGGGAATGGATTATTGTTTAAGAGTGTTTGTACAGCAATCAACCTTAGAAGATGTAGTGTCTCACCACAGGGTGACGAGCAGACTTTTTGTTTCTCACAAGATAATAAGAATATCTCCTTTGGAGCAATAGTTGAGGAGGTTTCCTATTAACTTATTTTAGAAGTAAGATTTTCTGACATGTAACAGATGTACTGTCTATATGGCATCCACATACTGGGCTTTAATATCACTTGCATACAATTTTGAGTGGGGGTGGAAATGCACGCAAGCGATTGGTGTCAACACGAAGCTCATCCTGTCTGATGTATTCTAAACAACCATGTCTTTTCTGTGACTCCTGAGTGTCACATCTTCTGCAGACATCTGTGAGGCAGGGCAAGCTGATTTGTTACCTGGCAACTAGAGTGAAATCTCAGACCTTCACAGTCCTTGACAGTATCTCCAACATCTAGCATGTTGCTGACCACAATGTAAGGATTTAATTTAATTGTATCTCTTTTATTTCAGTTACAGAATAAACATTTTATCAGTTCTCTTAGTTACTGATGGTATTATCTGGATATATTTTTAATCCACCTGAATCTCAGTTCCTTACATGTTTAGTGGATGAATAGAAGTAGCTGTTTTGTAGATTTGTGGCAGATGTGGAGATGAAATGCCCAGGGCTCCATCCTTGGGAGAACTTGATCAGATACAAACACTATGGTCATCACACAGCTGTCCTTTAGGGTCTGCCCTGAGTACAGCCTCATGTAACTGGTATTCACATCCTTCCCTGTACGGTCTGCATCCAGGGCCTGAGCAGTGTGTGCTTGGGCATATTTGTAGGACCAGCTGTCTGGGCCCTCAGTGTTCTATATTTGCTATATGACCTGCTATTGAATCGGCTGAGGCTTTGTAGGCCTGCATTGAAATTTGATTTTTCTTTATATATAATAGTGCTTCTTCTTACAGATTTCTCTACCTTTATAGTTCAGGTTGGTCCTGAACTCACTGTGTAACCCAGGCTGGCCTCAAACTGACAGCAATTCTCCTGCCTCACCTCCAAAGTACTGTATATTTTGGTTTTTAACAACTAACTCCACTCTGTGGCTCAAATTCTGTCCCAGAATTGGCTTCTGGCAAATGCAACCCACATCAGGGCTATTATAGGTGGTAAAAGAATAAGGGCATTTCAGCCACTCAGAGCAGTCCTCATGCATAGCTGGCACACACAAATCAAATCACTGGATTGCTGTTGTCATTATTAGCATTATTATTATGAGGAATTATTTGAGACACTCTCAAAGCACAGTCCCTGCAACTTAGAGTGTTTGTGCTCTCTGAAGTAATGAAAGGTAATATAGTTACTCAGCAGAACCATAGGACGAACAATTGAAATGATCAGAGGTATTCAACTTAGAGAATAAAAGCTTTGGAAAGCAGCTGGTAGCCTTTATCAGGGTTCAAATGGCTTTCAGACATGAGTGAGATTACAAGGACAAACATGGATGTCACAAGCAGACATGTTAATCCTCAGAGTGAGGGAAGACTTTTGTTGTGACACTCCACATGGTCCAGGTTCTCTCTGAGGGACCCCTCATCACAGACACTGTCATGCGGACTCACTGTCTTGAGGAGGACAAAAAGCAGGGACTCTAGACAGGGGCATCTGTGAGATTCCTGGTGCAAAGAAAATTTGGAAATTCCCTGCCTCAACTTTCTTCAGAAAGGAAAAAACTCATATTGACTTTATGGATATTTTCAGAACAAACACATCAGCATTGTTAACTATTGAGTCAAGGTGAATGAAGAATCGAGTCCTAGTGACAAAAATGCTGTTTCTGCTTTGCCAGTTTTACTCTTGGATAGTAAAATATGTGCTGAAGCAGAAAGCTAGATACAACCTCATTATGCAACAGGTCCTCTGGGGACATGGCACTTCGGATGTATATGTGCGTATTTACTAAGACAGCCTCTCATAAAAGCCTCTAGAGGCTCAGGCCATTTTGGGGAGGCTTTGTCATTGAGGAGAGCAGGCTCCTTGAGCAACATCTTTTGGTAATGTAGATATGATATCAGGATTTCATCCCTGCCTATTCTAAACCTTTACGTTTATGTTCCTCATTTCAAAAGTTACTGGCAAAGTGATGGGCAGTTTTGCTTGCTGAGGGAGCGTGGTGTTACAGCCCTTAATAATTTTCTTTCAAGTCTGAAAGTTACTCACTTGATTAAATGTGGCGGTGTGGAACTCATGTGGAGGAAAACCATGATCTGAATTCTGGAACTATGAACACAGACTTACACACGGGCTCAGGAAAGCACATGGCGACTCAGCGATCCTGCTGTGGGAGGGGAGGTCTGCTGTGGTGTGGTGTGGTGTGGTGTGTGTGTGTGTGTGTGTGTGTGTGTGTGTGTGTGTGTGTGTGTGTGTGTGTGTGTGTACTCTCTCACAGGGGAAGGCAAAAGCAAAAGCAGTAGTCTTTTACCCCAAATCTCTTCAGTGACACATTTTACCACCACCCGCCCCCAATCCTGGACAATGAACTTGACATTCCTGCAACCTCACAAGTGATGCACTGTTGAATACACTTTGACTTGACTGGAAGCTTCTCCTCTACACATAGCCAGGCCTCAGGGACAGCAGCCACACAGGATGGTTTCATACTTGGTGGCCAGTTCCTGTTGCTACCAGGGTCAAATACTTTGTGTTATTATGGGTGAGTTTAAATATTATAAATGGGGTTTCTTTCTTTAGGGAGTGTGAGGAAGTCCATTGTCAATACAGATGTTTTCAGTACATGTCTGAAATGGATTTCTTGAGTCAACATGGGGACCTCTGAAAAAAACACTTGTGTGATTTCCTGAACAAGCACATTTGCATTTTCAGCTGAAGCCACTGCTGCAGGAACACTTGGGCACAGACACAGTGGTCATCCCACTTCAGCTGTACAAACAAGCTCACTCTTCTTTGGTTCTACTGATTTGATAGACATAAACCACTGCTCATCTGCATTTGATTGACGTCTTTTAGTCAATCATTATAAAGCTGTAACAGAAGGGCTCAGCCCCTTAGAGAGTCTTCCTCCAGTTTCCTGGACTACTTTGTGTGGAGAGACTTGAGGTGACTGTAACCAGGAGAAGAGGAACTTGCATTTTTCTACTCCTTCTTGAGAAACTATAAGGTTCCTGTGGTAACTGAGGCCCAGGTCACTATGGCATTGCCAGACTCTGTGATTTTGATAGCAACAGCAACAAATAAGATGAAAAGAAAGTGATGGAGTGAGAACGACCAATGGGACCTTCTGGTGTCTTAGTTTGAACATGAGCCAGGAAAGAAAGACATTCTCTGTGTAAGTAGGGGTAGTTCTAAGTGGATCTATTTGCATCTTATTTTATGAGCGGGAAGATTGGTTAGAATAAGGTAGTTCAGGAAGAAGGCCATATCGATGCCCCCTATGAGAGCCAGAAGCCAGAAAGCCTGATTAGATTCCAAGCTGAATTTCAGACTCAGATTAATATTTACTGCCAGGTCAGTAATTCTTCATGGTTTATAGCTGCTTTGTTGGTTTGGGACCTTCATGCAGGTGATGAGTTCCCCTCTGTAGGCAGGACGTTCAGTCATAAAATCAATACACTTCACGAAGTAGGTATTTGTTCAAAAATTCCAGCCTAAATGTTTTCTGCAATGATGGTGAATCAAAGACACAGGGATTTAATCTTTTTTAAACACCAGTAAAAAAAGGGAAATGAAGGTCCTCTAAATATGGATGATGTCTCCAATGAGCCCTTCAACTAGAATGGAATGAAGAATGGTTAAAATTCATATTTGCAGAGGGCTGATCTTGAGACCATTTGGGAGGAGCTGGGAAAGAGAATCCTGCCTAGCTCTACCTGTATTTGGCCAGGATATTAACACAGGATAGAGGGGAGAAGTTGTGCTCCTGCTCTTCATAGGCGCACACTATGTGAAGATCTGATATGTTCTCAAACATTCTGTAGTGGAGATCATGAATTTTGTTATTCTTGGAAGTGGATGATAGCAGTGCTTGTGACTTCATGTTAAAACTGATCTCAACAATTTCATATAGTCAGAAACCATCCAGATGATGGAACAGAAGGAGAGAAACTGAGACAGAAAGAAAAGATGAAAAGCAAAAGGACAGACATTTCATTCAATCTCTATGCAGCTCTTCCCGGGATGTTCTCTCCGTGTGTAACCTCTGCATTAGACACTTTCCTATAAGGGTAACACCTTCTTGTCACGAATCCTTAGGCAACATGAGTGAGGGAAAGTAAGAAACAGAGATAATAACAGATTTGAGGTCTCTAGATTTTTCTCTTAGTCACTGTGGGGGTAGAGAAAAAGCCAGATTAAAAAAAAAAGTGTAAAAGGACCCACACAGAAAATACCTATTAGTTTTTGAAGAAAACAGAAGGACTTGTTGAGAACACAAAATATATGATTTCCTTCCTCCCAAAGCAACATGTCAAATGCTCTGTAAATACTGCATTTTGCATGAACCAACGACTGTATATTATATAGTTTCATATCGGCACTATTTTTGAGAATAAAAAGCCAATAAATAACCTAAGTTTCTGCTTGTAGGTGATGCATTGTATATATATCAAATTCAGTAAAAATGATGTGTGGTTCAAATTCAACCTGGAACCTGTTTCTATCATGCTTTATTGGCACCTAGACATACCCGTCAATTATGTATTATCTGTCTGTGACAAAGCAAGGTGGCTATAACTGAGACCACTCAATTTACAGAGCCTGAGATCCCACATAACCTTTTTCTGAAAAAAATTGCCAACCCCTGTTATAAATGGTGGTGCATACACTCAATAGAGTGCTCTGCTACCATTTAAGGGATGTAGAGGACGAGTACATGATGGTATGAAAAGGTACACCATGCCTAAAAAGTGATTCAAAATTTCAGGAACACAAATATTTCAAAATTCTATTTGCTAAAAGAAAAGGACGTACATATACAATGAACTTTTATAGACATGTATGTGTACACGTTAACAACATTTACCTTTGAAAATAGAAGACAGGACTGAGGGGAAGGCCTAGGAAAGGAGGAAGGAGAATTATTTATTCATTCTCTGTCACTGCAAATTGAAACATGCTCATACAGTAAATTTATAATTTAAAAGAGATTTAAAATAATTTGGGCTGTGAGTGCGACATTCACTGTTTTAATAACAGTAGTAGTAAGGTCTCCTTCCCTCCCCTGCCTTTCCTTTCCTCTTCCTTTCCCCTCCCTTCCTTTCTCTTTCTTTTCCTTTTCCAGTACTGAGGGCCTTTACACTGAGCCACAACCCTAACTCTTTAAAAAATTCTTTATGTTGAGACAAACTCCCACTAATCACTAATTTCTCCAGGCAGTGCTGAATCTGTGATCCTCTTCCCCTGCTTCAGCTCCCACAGTGTTGGTAGTACAGATGTCCACCACCAGTACCTAGCTTTAGGAATGTATGTATCTCTCCATTTATTTATTTATTTTTTAAAAATATCTTGCTTATTTATTTATTAAAAAAAAAAAAAGATCTTGCTAAGTTGCTTGAGTTCGACTTGAACTTGCTGTGAATCTTCCTGTCTTTGCCTCCTGAATAGTAGGAATTATAGGAATGTACACCTAGCTATAATAGCAGTTTTCTTATTTTATGAATATTTTTGTTGAATATTTATGTGATATCTCCTAATTCTTCAACTAGAACATCAAATGGATGCTCACAGAGTTAAACATCTATCTGTAAGTTTGCTTTTAGTATTTGCTTCAAATGATTATAATCTACTTCTTTATTAACTTAGTAAAAATCATTAAGGCACTTCATTCCAATTAAATAGTTATATATTTTTAAACATGTTACTACTCTGGGGAATTTTACCTAGCATTGTTTTCCAATGTGATTTCAAAAGGACAATTTTAAATCCTTGACTGAAGAAATTTAACTGCTTCTGGAGTTTCTAGTTGTACAAAGTTGTTGGATATCACAAGTTATTTAAATTTTTCGATCTGCAAAATTGAAAAATGCTACCTGTATTACCAAACAAAATTTTTGTATCATGAAGAATTTTTCAGTATTCACTAAATCATTATCAATTTCAAATTATCAATTTTGGTGCAATTTTTGTGCAGTGAACACGTGGACAGTCATGAGGAGGATCTTAGTAAACATGGAAAAACTGAAACCTATACTGTTCTAGAAAATCTGAGGTCTTAGATCATAAATAGCTTTGGAAATCATATATACACTGTGAATAAATTAGAAAACTTAAATTAGAGCTTACATGGAAACAACACTAAGGTCTTTTGTAACAAATAAAAGTTATTTTCTTGGAACAAGTGGGTGTTTTCTTATCTCTAACATTTTAATGGTTATTCCTACTTTGCTCCCTTCATAGAATTTAATGAAAATTAGTTGAAATAATGAATTCTAGAGCAGTGCTTAATTATGAACTTCTATACAAGAATTTTTCAAAGTGTATTGTGTACCAAAAATTTCATGTTTTAATGATTAGTCGGCACCTTATGTTCAGTTTTCATGTACTATGAGTGATGTGCTATGCTTACAGTATTGTACTTTGATCTGAATTTCTGGAGGTAAAAGTGTGAGTCTACTTAAAGAACACTATGATTATGGAGCCGGTATAATAAGTGGGATGCAAGTGTAATGCAGATGCAGATGCAATGATAGCACTTGAATGAATTCAGGAAATGCTGCTTTATGGAGATATAAATTGGAGTTTGATTTTCATAGTTCACCATATGGTTCTCAACAAGCATTGTTTCATCTTCCATGGCTTCAAAGATACGGAGATAAAACAAGACATATGGGGGGCGAGGGATTTAGCTCAGTGGTTCCAGCACCTGCCTTGCAAGTGCAAGGACCCAAGTTTGATCCAGGAGAACCACATACAACAATGCCAGGTATGGTGACTCACTTCCACCAGAAATCAGTACCACATATCAAGTGCTGGATGCAGTGGCTCGTGCTTATGTCTCCCAGAATTCAGGAGACAGAGGCAGGAGGATTGCTCAGTTCAAGGCTGAGTTCAGGACCAGCATGAACTACAAAGTGAGATCACTTCAAAAAGCTAAAAACAAAACAAAACAAAAAAATACCCCAAACCCAAGACATACGGGATGTTATTGCAACAAAAGAGGAAAGAAAAGAAGCAGAGGGCCAGGGAGTTAGCTCAGTGGTTCTGGCGCCTGTCTTCCAAGTGCAAGGGCCTGGGTTCCACCCCCCAGTAACCATATACAATACTAAGCATGGAGACTCATGCTCAGCAGCAATCAGTACCACATACCACAGTGCCAGGCATGGTGACTCACGCCTGTAATCCCAGCACTCGGGAAGCAGAGGCAGGAGGATTGCTGTGATGTGAGTTTGAGGCTGAACACAGGGCCAGCTTGAACTACAAAGTGAGACCTTGTCTAAAAAAAAAAAAGAAAAGAAAAAAGAAAAGAAAAAAGAAGCAGATGCTTGATGCTTTTTTTGGAGGGAAACCCACCATCCCGAAATTGCTGGTCAGTGTTGATAAGGATGAGCTGGTGATGGTTGAGCTTATTTTACCAAAGAAGAAGAAAAACAATGGTAGTGATTTGCAGGTAGAGTTGTCCCTAATTTTGTCCAGGACCTCTGCAGATGCCCAAACCCAAGGATGCTTAATGCCACATATAAAATGGGAGATTCCAGGTGGCTAGTATAGGAAAGTCATGTCTGTGCTCCCATCCTACCCCTGCTGGAATTCTGCCTGAATATGCTTTCAAGAGTGGAGGTAATGGACATGTAATGTCGGGTAGAGAGGCAGTGAGGGTTGGGTCATTGGTGACCTAGAAAACAGACGCATGGTGGCAGATTGCAGCAGTATGTCTCTTTTTTCTGTCTTGCCCATTGTGCCCAGCAGCCCTGTCCTAGAGTAGAAAGTCTTTGTCCGGGGCATGTGTACCCTTCCCCTTTCTCCTCAAACTTGGATTCTCCCTGAGGAGAATTGCTTCCTCCGCTGATTCATGCCTTCAGTTTAGGAATATGAAAACCTACTACTGCACTGAGAAATAAGCATTCTCCTCTCTTAAAGCTCTGCTGAAGACCCACTCCAATTCATGGTAATGAGGACTTCCTGGCCTATGAGACACTGAGTTTTTGTGCCTCTGCAAATTCAGGTGGCCAAGGAATTGCTTATGCAGTAGTTCAGAGGCAAGATGAAGCATCTTCTGATTATTTATTTTAAAAATTCTTTAAAGCTGCCATTTAACCTCAGCGGGAGAGTTGAGAGCATTCAGTCACACATGGTGATTTTGTTCCTCTGGAGCCTTCTATGAATTATTAAGTTCTTCTTTTTTTAAAGAGGCAAATAGAGTTCTGCAAGATAATCAAAAGCAAATATGCTAATTTGGACCTATAAGACTGTATTTTTATCAGCAAGAACATTAACCCGAGAGCAACTATTCATCTAAATTAAGACAATTGAGGAAGAGAGCAAGACTAGCAAATTACCTTCGCTAATGGTCAAAACCATCCCTGTCCTGGACTCTTTCTTAATCACACTTCTCAGTGTAAAACCTAGTTACTAGGATACGGCCGTGTGGCAGCATCTTTATTAGAAATTGTGTGGGAGAAAAAAAGGTCAGAGGCTCATTTCCAATAACGAGTTGACGAGTGACAAAGAGAAAAGGGCAGGAAGGAATTGAGATTTGTGGTGTTTCCTTATACAAAGATTTTGAGATAATGGCACTTAAGTGAATAGACCGTCTCTCGGAATACATCTTATTAATCCCATGGTGCAGAGCAACAGAGGCATGACAGTATGACATCCCAGTGTCATCAAATTCTGATCGAGGGAGCCTAAAAACTCTAAATGTCAAATAAAAACCAGTCACTCCATTTTCTGTGTCTGGTGAAAATTTTCTTAACTCTGGCCAAATCCAGGAGCCTCCCAATTATTTAGGAAGAAGCCTCACCTCCAATTTTCACTGTTTTAAAATAAATAGTTGAAGGATTTAAACAGTGCAGAAAATTTTACAACATGCAAGTGGCTCTCCACTAGAAAATGTCTACCTCAGATCTTGTGTCTACTTATATTCATACTATGTTTATTTCCAAATTGAGATACATTTGTAAAGTGTGTGCTAATGAATATTTCTTTGAATCAAGCCTTATTGTCCAGTGTCTTCTAATAGAGCACAGATAAACTGATGAACTAATCAGAGATACTAATTCAGAGGTATACGAATCAGTGTCATCCTTATCAATTGTTGAAATTCACAGATATACTATAAATTACTAAAGATGAATAAGCTCAACAATTCAAAAAGTCTAAATTGTTAACAGTTAGTTGTTAACAATTTGGTGAGAGACAAATGACAAAAATATTGGACATCTCAGACAGCTGTCCCGTTCTTATTTTTTCTCCCTCTAACTCCTTCCCTGTCATCTCGGCTCACACAGGTATATAGGACAGGGTTTGTGCATTCTAGCTTCCGGTAATCTTAGCATTGAAAATCAACTCCATTAATTTATCAGTCATATGATCTTGGGAAGATCACATAGCTCTTTTGAGGCTGTGTCTCTTTAGCTATCGAATGAATGTAACTTTCAGACTCCTTATGATAATTCAATGTGTTTTTTCTTAAGCTGTAGATGTTTGTAAGTATCAGTTGCAGTTACCACTATTATTACTAGAGTTCTGACAGGGAGTTGAATAAGTATTCCTCTTCCCTGCCCCTGGATGGAACCAGCTAAGAAAGTGAGATAAATACATATATTTCTTTATTTCTGGCTGAACGGTACCCATTAGCACAGCTGGACAAGGACAGATCTCTTACTTCATGAACAAGCAGACCAGGACATATTTACTGCTAAGGAGGGTTACTTTAGGAAAGAAGTAGCTAAGAAGACCTGAAGCACACCTTTCCAGATGCTTCCAAACTCAACAATGGTCTCTTCTGTCCCAGGAGGATGGAATAAATGGGTTTCAAAAACTTGTAATTCCCTCCACATGTGAGCCTTGAGATTTCTCTCTCTGTATGATTACAACTTTGATGTTTATAGTGTTAAAAAATTGAGGGTTTTGCAACTTGAAATTTATTACTTCATACTTATAAATTTATATGTGAGCATGTATATATTTATTATATTTTGTATTCCTCATCCTCTAATATTTTCTCCTGCTGTGGTAAATATCTTGTTTCTGATTATTATCCTCTTTTCACTACAGAATTTAACATCATCTCCCTTTGCCAGTTCTTCCCCATTACAGCGAGTGTATTTGCCCCCACTGACCTTGATTACTGTTGTGAATGTGGCTGGAGACACAGCGGTTGTGGATGAGAGGCGAGCTGCTGCTGCAGACATTCTAAATGAGTCTGTGTGATTTCTCTTTGTCCATCTTGAACATTACCTCCCTTCGTGGACATACCACACCCTAGGCAGCAGCCACTTCTTTTTTCCCAGAATGTGTAGCTACCACAGAAATAGATGGAGCTGGACCAATTGACATGGCACAGTCTAGAGGAGCCCACACCTGATTACCTCTAGAACTAGCACGCCTACATCCCTATGTAGAGGAACAAATGTTGTAGTAGCTAATTTGGGGGTTATTAATGCCCCAATTCAATGGACTAGACAGAACACCGTGTGTTTTTATTACAGTCCTGACCAGATGGCTTGCATGGTCCTTATCTCAGATGAGAGACAGCAACAGCGGCCAAAGCTCAGGATGAGCCTGAGCAAAAGCCTGGACCTGCTGAGTCAGCCCCACACCTGCTCACTGTTATCAGCACAAAGCTTTCACACTGGCACTGTTAGCAATTTGAGAATTTGGCAAAGAATAGAAAAAAGGTTCAGGTGCTGGCCAGGTGCTGAGGGTGACATGCCAGCAACACCCAAATGGGGGGCGGCTCTAACTCTCCCCATCAGTGCATTTGAGAGGTGTCTTTTCTTGAAGTGAATCTCTGCATTTCATGTTCTAGCAAGCACAGGCCAGTCAGGAATGTACTGAATTCTTAGCTCTCTTGAATAAAAGAATTTCATGTGTGAATATATCAGGCATGTAGTCAGATTTCTGAAAGTGGATTATGGCCGATAGGTTAAGTCTTATTACAAGGCATTTATAGGAAGGCATTTATGACTCAGATGATTTCCAAAGTCTAACACTGATAATTTATTTTGAGAAATGTTAAAGTAAAATTTTATGTTTCTTTCTTTTATACAATGATATTGGCTTGTAATTATTTTCTCTCTTTAGGAGCTGTGCATTGCAGAGTGGCCAGTAGGGAAGCTTTTTTTTCTGAGACAGGGTCTCGCTTTGTGGTTCAGGCTGGCCCTAAGCTCAGCCTCAAACTCACATTACAGCAATCCTCCTGCCTCTGCCTCCTGAGTGCTGGGATTACAGGTATGAGCCACCATGCCCGGCACTGGTATGTGGTACTGGTTGCTGCTGGGCATGAGTCTCCACACCCAGTATTGTATGTGGTTACCGGGGATCGAACCCATGTCCTTGCACTTGCAAGACAGGCTGTGGAACCACTGAACTAAATTTCCAGCCCCTTTTTTAGCCTTTTCATCAGCGCATGTTTTCTGTGTATAGTGTTTATCTTTTTTGTGTGAAGTTGACCCATGTACACACTCATCTTCATTCCATTCATGTTCCTTTTCCCTCCCCCCTCCCCCTGCTTCCATCTGTTGATCTTCCTATTTGAACAAGATATATCTTTCTACTTCCTATTATATAGCTTTTATTATCTGACTCTTTATAATTTGGCTTTCTTCTATAAGAAAAATGATGCCATATTTAAGCTTATGTGTCTGATTTATTTCACTTAACATTATGGTCTCAAAGTGAACACATTTTCCTACAAATGACTCAAGTTTATTTTTCTTTCTGACAAGGTAGTGCTCCAGTGTGTTTAAATACCACATTTTCTTTATCCATTTATCTATAGATGGACATATATGCTGCCTCCAAGATTCGGCCATTATGAGCTGTGCTGCTATAGTGGGAAGATCTTTTCATGAGCTCACAGGACTCATTTCAAAGCCTAGCTTCCCCATGTCCTACACTTGTTCTTCATTTTTTTCAGTGCTAGGCACTGAACTGAGAGCCTCCCACATCCTAGGTAAGTGTTCTATAGCTGAACCTTACCTTCCAATGCCCAGGTGATACCTTTATATTCCTGAGTAAGTCATTTAATTGACCTGAGTCTCATTTTCTCACCTGAAATAAAATTGAAAAATGAGCATAACAGGGTTTTAATAAAGATTGGATGAGTTTATATACTTACAACACTTACCCCATGGTTGTTAGCATATTGTAAGAACTTGATATATTTTAGACACACTTTACTGTCATTCTTGCAGTAAATGATTATGTGTAAAACAGAAAGCACCATTCAGTGTTTTTAAAATTTCAGCTTTTGATAGTAGTAAATCATTAAAATGTGCATGAAATTCTTCAAAATTGGAATCCACTATAATGACAGAGCAGAAAAAAGAGAAAAAAAGGAAATTCTCTTCTGTTTTGACAAAAACAAAAACAATAATTTCCACATCCCCAACTACTTTCAAGTATCTGAACATTTCAAAATGTCACTGCACTTTTGTAGAAAGTACACAAGTTTGTTTGTGTAGCACCTACTCTTTTTAAAGTATTTTGTCACTGTTTTCTTTAATCTTACCAGCTATATTAGCATACAACATACATATTTCATATCCATACAGTTGTTTTCTATCAAAGGCAATATGCATTTCTGTTAGCACTGGAGAGTGAAAACTTTTTTTATCAAAAACTCAAGTTTTTACATTTTTTTCTGTACATTAGTTCTTTCTAGAAATTGCTCCTTTGATAAGAACATCCTGGATTTATCTACTATATCATTTATTTAATAATTTTATTATGAAATTTCAAACACAAGGATAAAATATTACTATATGATTCATGTGGCCACACCCAGGTGTTTTATTTTTTTAATTAAATTCTTTATTGGTACATTTTACACACACATCATGATCACACTCAACATTGGGAATTTGTACCAGTATATTACATGAATTAATTCTCATTTTTACCCATTCCCCTACCCACCCTGCACCCCCTTATCCCTGTGTGTGTATACATACATATATCTATATATCTAGACGTACGTATTTGCTTCCCTTCTTTTTTAACATCATATTTTTCCACTAATTACTTAAGCCTACCCTTTTCCCTCTGAATATTTTTCTATTTCACAATATCTATCAAACATTCTAGAACTTGTTTACGTCTTCAGATTCTCATACCAGAGAAAAGATATGGTATTTACACATCTGTGACCTACTCCAGGTGTTTTATTCTTAAGATTTTTTATGTTTTCAAAAAACAAAACAGTAGAGATAAAGCTGAGATTTTGTGAATGACTTTCCTATCCTCTAAATAAATGTACCATTCTTTTTTTTTTTTTTTTGAGACAGGGTCTCGCTTTGTATTTCAGACTGGCCCTGAGCTCAGCCTCCAACTCACATCACAGCAATCCTCCTGCTTCCGCCTCCCGAGTGCTGGGATTATAAGCATGAGCCACCACACACCTGGCACTGTGGTATGTGGTATTGATTGCTGCTGGGCGTGAGTCTCCACACCCAGTATTGTTGTATGTGGTTACCAGGGATCGAACCCGGGTCCTTGCTGTTGCAAGACAGGTGTTGGAACCACAGAGCTAAATCCTCAGCCCAAATGCACCATTCTTGAATTTGCTAGTTTTGTACCTTTTAAATTGTATGCAGATGCTGAACGCTGTAGTTATAAGAATGCAGTTTTTCTCAAAATGTTTCTAATATATCAAATATTCATGTAGGCTGATGTAGATCTGCATCATTTGTTTGAACATTTATATAATGTCTTCTATTATGCAAAGCAAATGACAATTTATTCATTTAAGGTTCATGTTTATAAGTGTTTGCTATTTGACTCTTTGGTTTTGCTTTTGCTCTTACACCACTGACATTCACTTCTCCAGGCTGCTTCCTGTGGACACCTGCGACTTTGCATTAGAAAGATTTTATTTGGCTACACTTAGAGCACTCTTGTAGGACAAATAATATACCACAATGTCTAAAGCAGCCTTCATTCATTACAGACAGCAGTTCAGTGGGTCCATGCCCCAGCTCCCATCCTGTGAGAGAAGGCCGCTGTGTTATTTATTGGTATTTTCACCAGGATCTGTGGTGGTAACTTACTGACTACGAACCCTGGGCTCCATTCTTTCCATGTCTCGTTCCTCTGCTTCCCCACTTGGTTATTTCTTTTTGTGGGTGTCATCTCCCACGGAAACCACCCACAGTCAGTCTTTGTTTCAGAACCTATTCTTGTGTACTCAGTTCAATATTGTTATTAAAAACATGTCTGGTGGGAACATCTTGCCATTGTCTATTTCTTCGTATGTGAATGAAGATAGAGGAGGAGAAGGTTAGCCTAATTGGGAGCTCAGAAGTTCCAAATCCATTCTGTCACCTGTTTAATATAGCTACGGAGCTAAAATGTTTGGAAAAACTGGAAAAAAAAGTAAGTATTTTATAACACAATGTTTTAAACTTCAAATTTTAGTGTACATAAGTAAATTTTTGATGAGGCCATGCATATTTAATCTGGGGTCAATTTGGCACCTGCCCTCTACAGATGGGGACCTGTTATGGAGACAGTCTGGCCTGGGAAGTCTGAGACATTACGTTCAAGTTCATCCTATAACATCCCATCCTCCCTCCCTGCTTCAGCCACACTAGCCATCCCATCCCTACACACGCACCGTCCTCCTGCAGCAGGGCTTCTGTGCATGTCGATATGGAATAGGCTCTTTTTCCCCTTTGCTTAATAATTTTTATTCATTTTCAGACTTGAATTCAGGTGTTTCTTTTCAGAGAAGCCCTGCTTTACCTTCTGCGGTATCCTCACTTTTTTCTCTTGTATTCCCTGATAGCACCATAGACTTTTCATTAGCAGCTTTTATCATAGTGACAATATTACATTTATCTGTGTGATTATCTGATGATGTCATTCTTACTCATTAGCCATAACTTCCTGAAGACACGGGATTCCTTGTTTCCCTTCAGTCTTGTATCTCTAGCATCTGCTGTCATTGTGTGGGTGTAGTGTCATGTTCAGTGAATATTCATTGAATGGCTGGTCAAAGGAACAAAAGTGACACTACGTCATCCCCTGAAATCAATTCGAACACGCTGTCTTCCCTTACTTTTATCCTCAGCGATCAGTGAGGAGGTACATCCACGTGAGCAGAGTAGTCTCCCATCCACGTACTAACCAGGCCCGAGCCTGCTTAGCTTCCGAGATCAGATGAGATCAGGTGTGTTCAGGGTGGCATGGCTGTAGACTGAGCTGAGCAGTCTGGAAGTCACAGGGTGTTAAGACACGAGTCATGGCCCACAGGAGTCAGTGACTTCCGGTGGCAGTTTTTAGGGACCTGCTGCTGCTTACTCCTGACCTTTAAAAGCAGTTTCTTCCTGAAGAATTGCCAGAACTATGCCTGTGATCACTGGGCTGCAGCCGTCAGCCCTGTTAACTGTACCCAGTTGCCTTTTTACCTTAAATTTATGTCTAAAAATAATCAGGTGTTGAACCATGGAAGAATAATACACAGTTAAAATCCCGGTGCCAAATGGCACTTTCACGTTCAAGAACAGGCTATATTACATTTGGTTTCCGATATAAAAGGACTTGAGGCACAAATTACAGGTAACCCTATAATCTACCATGTCAAACCTGACACTAAGGACAGACTCCATTATATAAATGTGTAATTATGATTCAGTGTCTTTATTTTAAACACTGGGCTTTATCACTATTTTTAGTTTTATTAATATGACAATAGATTAAGGATTTCTTAAAATACCAATCTTTATGTTAGTTTAGTAAAGCAGATTCTTATAATTTTGTTTTTATTTTACTTTTACTTTTTTAGGATTAAAAAAATGATATGAAAGCTTGTGTTCAAGTGACGATGTATTGACTTCAGGGGATCGTGTTTCCATACCCACATATAAATGCTTCACAGCATAGCTCTGGCAAAGACATGAACAGATGTTGGCAGCTGACATGGTACATTCAGTGGTGTCCCTTCTCATATGGTGACTGGGCCAGGGCCTCTTTCAAGAGCATTATCTACTATCTCAACACAGCCCCAGTGTCACATGCAGGCAGCTCAGGGCTATCCAGCTGAGCTACTGGGAATTCTTTTATCCTAGATTCAGTGGGCACTGAGTATTTCTTGTCTTAATCTAAACTTATGTTTTTAACTTTTAGAGCTTGAGTGTGAGAAAACAAATGCTTGCTTTTAACCAGAGGAAATGATGAAAGCAAATGACCTGAATAATATAGCTATGAATACTTGTTTAGTCATTGGCTTAATCGGGGAGTGAAATTATTGCCAAAGATGTTCTGTGTAGTTCTGGAGTTTTTAAATTAATGAAGACTCTCACTTTCATTTTCACAGTGCAGTTGGGTGCCATTCCTGTTTAATGCCACACTGGTGCTGGATTGGTATTGGGCTGGCACTAAAATGGGCTAGAGAAAAGGTGCCAGTCAATACCAGAGTGGCTTGGGAAGAAAGAGTGCCAGCAGAACATCTGGGTTAGACATACAGCTGCTCTGGGGAAGGCTGTTATCTTTGCAGATTGGGTGATAAAATTCGGTGAGTCAGAACTTATATGCTCATGTATTTCATAATAACTTTCTAGCCCAGTGTGAGAGTGGAGGGTAGAAATGCTGTTTACAGTGGAAGCATTTATGTTTCATTTGATTTAGCTTGATTGCTTCCATTGTGTTGGGGTGAAACTTGTGCAGACATTTTGATAAGGAAGGTAGTTTAGTATTTCTAATAGTGAACCTTAAGAATGATATTAAAAATTGAGTTGTAAAATAAAAACTGTTCTGAATTTAATTTTATTTTGTGGACTCAACGAATATTGACAAGAAAAGCGTTTAAGGACAAAATGATATAATCCTGTGTTAGAAGTTTATAACTGGAAGGTTGCTATTTTCTAAACACTTTTGTGTAACATAAACCTATACAACACATATTTGGACATGTATATATGTGTATGTGTACAATCCTTCCAGATATATACTTCATTCACACACAGACACACACACACACACACACACACACACACACACACACACACACACACACATATGAAGTTTTAGGACAGAACTGCTATTTTGAAGGGACATGCTATTTTCTTTCTTTAAGATTCTGTGTCAGAGGTGTGTGTTTACAAGATGGGAGAATAAAGAAGTGGATGATGAAAGGTGGGATATGGAAAGAAAGGAAACTTCATGTGTCCTGCGAGAAATAAAATAGGAGGTGAGAAAGAATGGAAAGGGAAAAACCAGGTAACTTAATTTGACTGTGTCTGTTGAGTGAAGTGGGCTTTGACTTCCCGTTTTCTTCCTGGGTTTCCCAGGGCTTGATTATAAGATCATCACCTTCCCATAGGTTACAGCTACAAAATTCAGTACAGGTGACACTCATTACTCAAAGATCGAATGAACTTCCTGCAGCCACATGCTTCATTGATGGGAACTGAACATGTCTTCCAACTGTATACATCATGAATTTATTTTTTGGTAGTGGGTGCACTGTTTTTGGCTTATAGAAGAGTCATCTTGTCTATCTCACCTACTTCCTCGCTAGGGAAATCTAGTATTTGTTCAGGTATTTGGTGCCCATGTTTTTCATGAGCTTTTCTATGTGGCCAGAGTACAAATAATGCACACATTTAAGTTCAGAACATGATGGTAGTCCTGCTTCCCTTGCTGGTGACTGGTATAAATGTGAATGTGTGATACAGTGGGGGGGAATTAAATAGAAGTGAGTTAATTGGAAGGTTTTTGAAAAAAAATTTAGCACTGCTAAATTTGCATGCTTTTCTTTTTGATTTGAGGGTTGTGTGAAGAGAAAAATCCCAGAACCCCTGCAGCCATGTTGCTACTATAGCAGCATAAGGGACAAAGCCAACCAACTCAAGGTGAAAAAGCCTGGGTTACTGTTAACATTGGTCGCTCTGCTTCTGACACCTTCTGCCTCTGCCTTTTTCACTGGGAGGTGATGTACTGCCCGATTTATCTGCATTTTAGTTAACTGGTTTAACATATAATCATATTGCAAAATGAGTTCTTTACCTGCCTGTAGGAGATAAATAACTCAAAAAAGTGATAACTGTGTTAGTAAGATAAATAGTGTTAATACCACTCCAATCCCACATCACGCTTCACTTTCAGGGAAGCATTTTACACACACACACACACACACACACACACACACACACACACACACTGCCAAGTGATTTAAAATAAGTTTAATGCTTTGGTCAAATTTGAATTGAGTTTGTAATAAATTATGTACCAATATAAAGATAGTTGAACATGCTATATAGCAGATAATGAAAGTTTAGCTGATTAAAAACAATAAGATAGAACTGGGTTTATCTGAGAAAATATTCAGTGTATATTTTTCATGAAAAAATAGTCTCAGTGGCCTACTTATATACAATATATTATTTTCACATTTGTGCATATAAAGGTGTGAATGAAGAGTGTAAAAATATTTTGTTATGTAGATTTATCAATATATTTTCAAAAGCTTAACAAATAATAGTGATGCTTAACTTTTGTGTTGTTGTTTGTTTTTGAGACAGGATCTCACTTTGTAGTTCAGGCTGGCTCTGAACTCGGCCTCAAACTCACATCACAGCAATCTTCCTGCCTCTGCCTCCTGAGTGCTGGGATTATGGGTGTGAGCCACCATGCTGTAATCAAATTCAGGCCCTTGTGCTTGCAGACAGGCGCCAGAACTACTGAGCTAAGTCCCTGGCCCAAGTGATGCTTTGAGAAAGGGATCAGGACTGAGACTGTCAATCCTGCTGTGGTAAGGCACACTTGTGGTAATGTACACTTGTAATTCTAACATCTGGGAAGCTGACACAGGAGGATTACAATGTTGAGGATACTCTAGAATACTTAGTAAAACTGCTTCTTGAAAGCCAAACCAAGCTAAACAAACAAAAAACCAAAACAATCACATGTACCTTAAATCTATAATTTCAAGTGAAACAAATCAGACAGACAAGTTAGATATCACATGCTTTCTCTTATACAAGAAAATAAATAAAGAGCAAAATAAAAGATAGACAATAGGAAACAGAGAGACAGATCCTTTGCAATTGGAAGTAGACCGAGAGATGGCGGAATTAAATGGAAAAAATGAGAATTAAGTTGTGTCATATACTGGCACAAATTCTCATTGCTGAGTACAATCATGATGTGCATATGTAATGTACCAATAAAGATTTCATTTAAAAAATAAATAACTGAGGTGTGTAATGTACACGAACTGCTCTCCATGGGGAATGTAATCATTATGTACTGCAAACATGTCCCAATAAATAATAAGAATTAAGAGACAAAAATATAAAAACTAAAAGTACAAATAAACCAAAAACTCACTGAGGTTACACAGAGGTATTTTAAATTTTTACTCTATACTTAAACAACATTCGAATTTTTACTGGAGTAATCTGTTCATGGGTTACATAGATAATCACAACCAATTTCGAGTTCATGTTAAAGTTTTCGTCTTTGCTTTGCTCTCGGTGATGATCGCTCCTCCCTAATGCTCTGAACAGAAACATTAATTCATAATTTCCCCTCCTTATTGATATTTTGAACAATGTAAATCTCTTCTCTCTTTTTGCTGTCGAGCACTCGGCACCCTCCCACTCCTCATCCACCACCCAGATCTCACGGCTGTGGGGATTCTTCAGTGTGTGGTGCTGAGGAAGGACGAGTACCCCGACTTCCGTCTGCTTCCCAGCTCTACTTCAGTCCTAGTTTTAGTCCTTCATTTGATCCTGAGGAACCCCAATATTCTTCCTCATCCTTCCTGTTTTACTTCGATTAGCTGAGTTTACTTTTCTTGCTTGCAGCCAAGAAATGACTGATGCAACTAATATTAACTGAAATCGTTATGTCTCTTTTTCTATATATGATCAGTAATCACCACAAGCGTCCTATGGGAGAAGGCGTGCAGTGTGAACGCGCTTAACACAGTGCTAATTTGTGATTTCTGCAGCAGGAAGCCGGCTCTGAATTTTTCGCTCTTTAATCATGATAATGATGATGCATTGTTCTTCTATATCCTTCAGGCTGCTTTCACTTTTGATTATGTGGAGAAGGAACAGAATTCCTAGCGACATAATGAATTGAGGGTTGTTCCCCCCCCCCAACCCAGAGTTAGAGTTTGACTCTTTTAAAAATTCCAATTGTGAATTGCTTTACAGTGGTAAATTGTGGCCCTATAGAATAATTAACCATTGAATTTAGTCCCCGAAGGAAATTCAGTAATTATGTGGGAGCATACCTTCATTTTGTAGCTAGGAAACTGAAGCTATAGGTACCTAAGAGATTTATCTCAAGTTCCTTAGCTATTTAAAGGCAGAACGAGGCTTAAAATTAAAGATTTCTGAATCTTAGTCCAAAGTTCTTTCAGGCTTTCAAAAGTCTCATGATAAAAATAGAAAGATGCAGGAATTAAAAAGGCACTATCTTTTGAAAAGAATGGCAAATAAAATCAGAATAATGTTTTTTGGAGTATGGCCAAATAACATTACACCTAGTATTTTCCTAACTTCCTACCTATGTTGGGCTTTTTTATAGTTTTATTTTAATTGACCAATGATAATTGTATATATTCATAACTGAACATATTCATAATTGAGTATATTTATTAAATATATTCAACATAATGTTTTAATACATGATACACTTTGTGATAAATCAAGCTAATAATTATTTTTCAAATGTTTATCATCTGTGATGAGAACATTTAAAAATATCTTCATTGGCTGTTTTGAAATATGCAATACATTATTATTAGCCATAGTAACTTCATCGTGCAGTATTCTACCTGAACTTGCATCTCACCTATCCCCACACATCCACTAACATCAAGCTCTGGGAACAGTTTACTTTCAACTTTTGTGAATTAAACTTCTGTAGATTCCACAAACAAAACCTTGTGGCATTTCTCTCTCTGTGGCTGGCTTATCTTTCTTAACATAACGTTCTCTCGGTTCATGCATATTGTTGCAAATGACAAAATATAGTAAATCAGTCTTTCACTCTTCAATTTGTTTACCCTGTTTAATTTATTTTAATTTTTGGTACCATAAATGGAATTGTTTCTTAATCTTCAGACAACTTGTTATTAATATATAAAATGTTACTTGTCAGTGTCTTGCAAATTTACTGTGTTCATTTATCAGTTCTAGTGGTTTTTGGTAGAAATTTGAAGGTTTTCTATATATGAGAGCATGACATCAGTGAGTAGAGACACTCTATTCCACCATTACCTATTTACATGCCGTCTGTTTCTTTCTCTTATTCAATTGTTATGGCTAAGGCTTCCCGTATTGTGTGCGACAGAAGTGGGGGAGTGAGCATCTCTCTTGTTCTTCGCCTTAGAGGAAGAGTTTAACTTCTCATTGCTGAGTATGATATTAGCGGTGAGCTTGTCATACATGACCTCCTTTTGTTGAGTTTTATTCCGTCTGTACCTAATTTGTTAAGAGGTATTTTTTAATCATGTAAGGATGTTGAATTTTATCAAAGACATTTTTTAATTTATTGAGATGATCATACGTTGTTTGTTCTTCATTTTATTCTTTGGTGCTTTTATATTGATTTGTATATGTTGAGCTAAACTTTCATCTTAGGGATAAATCCTACCTCATCACACTGAGGCATCTTTTCATGTGCTTTGAATACAATTTCTTAGCATTTTTTGAAGATTTTTGTATCTGTGTTCATCAGTGATATTTGCTTCCAGTTATCCTTTTTTGTGGTGTCTTTGACTTTAGTGTAGATTAAAGCTGGTTTCATAACGTGAATTTTTAAGTACTTCCTCCTCATCCCATTTCTTGGGAGAGTGAGAAAGCTTGCTATTAGTTCTTTTTTGGTTGTTTGATAGAATTTAGCCATGAAGCCATCTGCTGCTAGACTTTTCTTTGATGACAGACTTTTGAGTACTAATTTAAGCATCTTATTCATTATTGGTCTGTTCTGAGCTCCAGTTTCTTCATAATTCAAAATTTTCAGGTCATATATATATCATATATATTCCTTGCCCTCAGTGAACTCATATTCTTTTCAAAATAATGTGCATTTTAAAGAGACTCGTGATAAGAAAGAATACACATTCAAATATAGTATGGCCCTGAGTTGTCTTAAAAATGTAATCCTTAAGAACTCAGATTAAGAAACCTTATTAATAACTTATATGAGAAAAAGTATTCTATGGTAGACTATAAAGACAACTGTACTGGTGTAGTTGATAATAGTAAAATTATCTTTAATGTAATAAACCAAACATTTAATTTCTTCTCTAATTCAGAAGGAGCATAGTTATCTCTCCATGTCTGTTTGGGCTTGGAGAAATTGGTTCAAGAGGCCTCTGAAAATAATAAAGTCTGCAAATATCCTTCACACATCCTCCCATATGCTTTGAGTCCTCTCTTGATTATTTGTAATGCCTAATATACAGTGTGAATCTTATATAAATAGTTGCTGTTCTTTATTGTTTAGGGAGAACTGACAGGAAAATAATCTGTATATATTCTGTGCATAATCAACTTTGTTCTCCAATACTGTATTTTCAATTGTAGCTTGGTTGAATCCAAAGCTATGGACCCACAGACACTGACAGCCAAGTGTGTACATAGGCAAACCTAGTTTAAAAGTGCTTAGAAAAGATAAACCCAATGGTGAAAAATAAGCCTCAAACTATAAAGATGAAAGGAGATGGTTGATGTAAACTTTGTACAGTGATAAGCCTGGCATTTTAAAGCAGTTCAGGCAAATCTATGGCACGTGTGGTGCAGTGGGGTGTTTGTGTCACTGAAAGCTCTAAAAGGTTCACCATCCCTGTTCTGGGCTGTATCATGACTTTTGTCTTGACAGTTATATCAAAAAACTCTGTGTGCTTTACTGCTGAACAGATACTTTCATTCATTCCACAGATGAATGTCGAGTTCAATATTTGACAAATACTCTTCTAAATTCCTGTGATACATCAGAACAGGCACCTGACTATGTGGACCTATGTTCTCAGCAAGGGAACCTGAAGATGACAAAGAGAACACTGATTATGTAAGTAATATATGATGTTGAAGGAGTGTAAGAGGCAGAAAACAAAAAGAATTGTCATAATAAGGAGGTAGTGGAGACTTTAAACAAATGTTCAGAATAAGCTTCGTTTTGAAAGTGACATTTGAACACAGACTTGGGAGTTAAACTACACAGAGAAAACATTCTGGACAGATGTAAGAGGTCAGAAGAGAGGCATTAAAATGCCAACCTGGCTTCAGTGGGGTGAGCGAGGAGATAGCATGTTAGGAGATAAGATCAGATCATATAACAACTTTTAGCAACTTGGAAGGTCTTTGGCTTTTCCAGTAGTGACATGAGGAGTCACCAGAGGCATTTGAACAGAGGAATCACATAATTTGACTGGCACTTGCACATGGTTACTATGGTGACTGGGCTGTATGTGCACCACAGAATAAAGGTAGGAGCCGAGGGCCTGTGTACAGCACCAATAAGATAAAGAAGAGAGTAAGGAAGATCAGAGTGGTAGCAGCCCAGGTGTCAAGGAGTGTGATTCCATTTACATTCTGAAGGCAGAACTGATAAGATATGATGATGGTGGATGTGTGACCTAAGAAAAAGAGTGAACATGTCCCTAAAGGTTTGATCCTGAGTAAGTAGAAGCTTGTAGTTGATATTTCAGATGGGAGTTTTTCATTTTTATGGAGCAAATGTGGGGAGGATGATGAAGAATTCAGTTATGGGCATGCTGAGTTTCAGATGACAATGGAATATCCGAATGGACATGTGGAATAGGCTTCTGGTGACATGCGTTTGGTGTTAGGGAGAGATAGCTGGGATGGAGATCAGCTGGCCATCTCTATCTGTGGCTGTGTGGCTGTGGTTTTAACTGTGGATGAAAAATATTTGTGATGATGTGTGTCTGTACTGAACTAATATAGACTTTTTTCTATTGTCATTATTCCCTGAGCAGTACATCATGAAAACTGTTTACATAACCTTTACATTGGATGAAATTTTTATAAATAATCTAGGGTAGATTTAAAGTATGCAGAAAGATATGTATATAAAAACACACATATATATATACACACATACATACACACACACACACACACACACACACACACACACACACATATATATATATATATATATATATATATATATATATATGTTAAACACATGATTTTTTATAAGAGACTTGAGCACCCTCTGCTTTTGATATCTGTGAAGGTCCTCTGTGGATTATCACACAGATGCCAATGGAATATGGTCTAAATTTATAAACTGTTGGTATAAGAATGTTTGAAGCAGCAAGACTGGAATTAGCAAAAAAGTGAACATATATTTAAAAAGGAATTGAATAGTAAACTCTGGGGTATTTCAACATTAAAACACTGAGAAGCTTGTACAAGTGAAAAAGAACAAATAAAACAGAGATCCAGGAAGAAACCAAGAGTGTGAGAGTCCTGTAAACCTGAGTACTAGTTTCTGAGTCTGCTTCAGTTAAATTTAGGTGGTTTACTTTATTCCAAAAGTTTTGTGAGGCCAGTTATACATGGGTAAAAACAAGTCTATTTAATTTCCTAAGAGAAAAGGGGAATGGACTACATTATGTACCACAGGATTGTTTTTCAAACAACTTTACATATTTTTTGTGTACCTCTCCTTGCACACTGCAGTTTTTAAAAACTACAGTGATACATCAGATCACAGACCTAATTCTTTCAACACCTCCAGTTGCAAACCAAACTGGATGAGAGCTGAATAGAATTTCCCCATTGGGTTAATATTGAAGCTAACCATTGAATTTGATTCTGTTCTCGTCCAACTCAGTTGATGACCAGAATTGTGGACCAAATTAAATCTGTGAACTGAGGTACTAATGTAGTTACTGGTAGTTCTACTAGATGACAGAATTCTTTTTTTTATTATTTTTTATTCAAACCTTTATTGGTACATTACATATCCACATCATGATTGCACTCAACAGTGACAATTTGTACCAGTATGTGACACAACTTAATTCTCATTTTTTCCCATTCCCTTACCCACCGTACCACTCTTGCCCCTATGTACATAAGCTTTGTTTCTTTTCTTTTTTATTGCCATCTCATTATTTTTCCCTTCGTTATTTACTCCTACACTTCATTTCCCTTTGAATATTTTCTATTTCACAACACCTACCATACATTCTAGAACACATTTACATCTTCATTTTCTCATACCATGGAAAAAGATAATGATAGTTACACATCTGTGATCTATTTATTTCACTTATGAGGATATCCTAAAGGTACAGCCATTTGAGCATAAAAGACTCAATCTTATCATTTTTATGGCAGAGTAATACTCCCTTCTATAAGAGAACCACATCTTTTTTATACAGTCTCCAGTATGACTGCTATTGCTGGAGGTGCAGGTTGCTTCTATTATTAAAGAAGATGGATTCTGTTGTCACCATGGGCAGGTGATACAAAACAAAAAGATGAAACCTAGGATGTTAGAAGAGATGTGTATATGTGAATCTTGGGGCAAGGAGGGGAATTACTAGTAGGCAGAGGTTGATACATTACATGTACATACTAAATGAAAGGTAGATAACATTAACATCCTTAATATTGCACCAAAATGTAGGACTTAATAACTCACTGACTAGCACTACTGAATCATGTTGCTGATTCTCTAGGCTAGCTCAGTTTCTTCTGCTTCTACTTAATGTTTCTAAGTTCGATAGAAATAACTACCATACACCAGGATCCAGCAGAGAAAACTCTATGAACTGTTTTCTGCCACCTGTTTGAAACCTCCCTTGAGGTTGGGTTTGGAAAATTTTCCTCAATGGTAGGAGTGACTTAATGAAATGAAAGAGAGAGAGGGAAATGTTTCAAGATATAGCATCATTCCTAAAATACAGCATCATAAAAATATAAACAAATGTCTAATGTCAGCATTTGCTTTAATAAGTGAACAATATATCACATGGCTTCCAATGCATAAAACTCACCCTTCAGTCAGTGTTGGCTTTCAAAACTGAGGCATGCAGTCACCCTAGAACAGATAGCATGATATCAGCACGATAATTAATTACCAGAAGAGAGAAGTCAATCTTGTGCACAGCTGACCATCTCTTTCCTAAACAGCTACCAAATTGAAACAGATACATGAAGTAACTGTTTTCAAATACTGAACATCAGGCAGAACAGGACGTGATCTCTAAGAGAAGATGAAGTTAGTCCATTTTAGCTTTTTGCCTGGAAGCATTTCTGGATCATTGTATAGGATGAGGACGCTGCCTGTTACAGTGATTTCAGTGAATTTACAAGATTAAGAGTGGCATTGAGGGAGGCTGAAATGACAGAATTTGAAGGATGAATAAGCAGAAAAACAACTCCAAAATTTGCATAATGGTCTTTTTGTTTCTGTTGCTAAATGCTAAGCCAGAAAAGAGGCTAGAAAAGGAAAAAATGGGAAATGCTGAATAGATGCAATTCTCACAGTTCTTAGCATTCTGAGAGTGTGAATAGCAACCAATCAGAGCAGAGACTCCTCAGTGAACATTCAAATCATTCAAAAGAGGCTCAGAAGGGTCACATCATGGTAGTTTGTCTTATCTCTAGCAGTGCTTCTTTGTCTGATCTCAAAATAATCAATATGCTTTTCAAGTAAATCAACCACTTACTAGAAAAAATGGCCACCACTTTTAAAGTAAAGCAAAACACTAAGCTAAAGAATTCAAGATATCAAGTATACAACTTTAAAATTCTTAAGTATAAAGAAAAATAAAATGAAATTCATTACTAGGAGAAAAATCTATAATAGGCATAGAAGTATTGGAGACATGAATTTATAATACTCAGACTTTAAGAAGATAGGCTCAAGGCTTGAAAATAAAAGAAAATAAGGACATGGTGAAGGAAAAATGGGAAACCGACCCAAGTGGAAGAGCTGTAGACCTGAAAGTCATAGTGTCAGATTTGAAAAAGTCATGTAAGGGGATCAAAGTGGATGAACACAGCAGAAAAAGATCATTGAGCTTGATGACATAGCAGTGATATTTTAGCCAAAGTGAATCACAAGGATAAAAACATCTAAAATGATGAACAGAGCCTCAGCCACCTATAGACTAATATCAAAAGCCCAAAGTGATAAGTCGGAGTTATTCACACTCAAATGGATGTACCTTCAAGACATCCTCATAAGTGAAATACATAAGTCACAGATGTGTAAATATCATATTTTTCCTCTGGGATGAAAAAATGAAGATGTAAATGAGTTCTAGTATATTGACATGATATTGTGAAATAGAAAGTATTTAAAAGGAAAGAGGGTGTAGGGGTAAATAACCAGGGGGAAAAATGTGATAGTAATAAAAAAGGAAACAAAGCTTATGTATGTAGGGCATGGAGGGTTGCAGGGCGGGTGGGGGAAGGGGAAAAAATGAGAATCGAGTCATATCATATTCTGGTACAGACTCTCAATGTTGAATGTGATGATGATGTGTATTCATAATGTGCCAATAAAGATTTGAATGTTTTTAAAAATCCAAAAATATGTCAATGAAGTTACAAGGGAAAAGAAAGAGTGGAGAACTTAAATAATTAGAGTAAACAGAACTTTAACAATTTCTAAATTTGATGAAAAAGATAAATTGACAGATCCAATAAGTTCACTGAACCAAGTGCAGGATACACATAAAACATATCAAAATTAAATTGCTAAAAATCAAGAAGGAAGATAAGGAAAAATAAAAATGAAAACATTAATTATGGAAAAATAATGAATACTGTAGACTTCTCAATACAAGAGAAGGAAAAAGCAAAGAAACATATAATTCCCAGGTCATGCCTCAGTAACCCAACAGACACACTCAAGCATGTGCATTATTAATCTTTTATTCATTTCTTAATTCAAGTTGGCATATTGTAATTAATGATCATAATCCATCCATTGTCAATTTGATACACAGACATATATCCTTAAACTATACTTAACCTCCATATATAGGAGCAAATAATTCTAACCTGATCCAACTATCTTGTGAAAAACTGAAACATCATAATCCCTTCTCAAAGTCCCAACAGTCCTAAAATTACTAACATGTCCAAGTCAAAGTTTTCTCTGAGATTCAAAGTAAACTCTTCACTTTAAACCCTTATGAAATAATACAAAACAAACCATCAATGTTCAATGGCACATGGTCGACATTCCTACCCAAGAAAGGAGCAAAGAGGAACAATGAATAAAATAGGACAAAAGCAAAACTGAAACCCAAGAGGTTGAACATTAAGTTCCTGTGCCTGCATTTCCAACCTGCTGGGCACATGGCAGTGAGAAGTAAATTCTAGAGGATTTGGGCAGCCTCATTTCCATGGCCTTGCTGGCTGCAGTCTGTGAGTCTTTCATGGGCTAGCTTCTTTCAGTCTGAAGCTTCCCTCACCAGATCTTCTGTATTCCTGGCACCATTAACATCTTATGGTCATCACTGTGCCTTTGGCTTCATTCTCAGTTTTTTTAAAAAAATTTTTTTTAATTAATTGATTTTATTGGACATTTTATATAGCCACCATGATCACAATTGACAATGAAAATTTGTACCACTATATGACACGACTTAATTCTCATTTTTTCCCCATTTCCCTGCCAACCCTCCACTCTCAGAGGTTCTTTGCCTGGCCTCTCAACCCTTCCTTTGAAATCTGTATGGAAGCCATTCGGACCCCACAGCTCTTACATTCTGTATGTCTGAACAACTAACAGCATGTGGATGAGGCCACAGTCTGCCACTAGCACAGGAAATAGTCAGACCTCTTGAATCATAGTAGCATAGCGACTCTGACTGCCTGGATGACTGAGCACAATGAATTTTTTTTTTTTTCAGACAGGGTCTTGCTTTGTAGTTCCTGAGCCCTGAGCTCAGTCTCAAATTCACATCACAGCAATCCTCCTGCCTCTGCCTCCCAAGTGCTGGGATTACAGGCCTGAGCCATCACACCCGGCACTGTGGTATGTGGAACTGATTGCTGCTGGGCATGAGTCTCCACCCCCAATATGGTATATGGTTATGGGGGATTGAACCCAGGCTCTTGCGCTTGCAAGACAGGCCCCTGGAACCACTGAGCTAAATCCCCAGGCCAACAATGAAATTAATATTGAGGAAGCAGTTCTCTAGGAAGGTGCCTAGGGATGTCTGAAATTACAAGTTATATCTTTGAACCTGTGATGGATAGAATTGTGTTGATTCCTTAAAGGACTTTATGGCTCTTCTTGTCTACGTAAGTGCATGGTTTCTGTTTAATGGCACTGACAAACCTCTTTTGGCCCCAATATTGTACATGGTTGCTTTATTTTTAAAATTTATTTATTTTTTTGCTTTGTGCTTGTCTCCAATTTTCACTGTACATTCAGCAGAAAATGCCCAGCAGTACTCATCCCATAGCTTGAGATTTGGTCTGCCTTGAAATTTCCAACACCAGATTAACTAGTCTACTGCCCTTAATCTCAGTCTCTTGCAGAATCTTAAGACATAAATAAAATGTAGACAATTTTATTTTGCCAGAGTGTGACAAACATGATTTCTGGTCCATTGCTAATGTAGTCTTTGCTCCCCCTTAAAATATTCTGAGCCTGGCCTTTACTGTCCACATCCCTATTAGTATTCTGGTGTCCCTGCCTATTCCAAAAGCTTCTCAACCTCATGGTCAAAAGTTAAGGCTCAATTTTCTGTAGTAGTCACCTTTCTGATTGTTGAGATACCATCAGGCAGCTTCAAGGTGTCAGAGTGGAGCAGGAGAGAAAATATTTTCCCAGAAGGAAAAAGGCCCAGGGGCCATATACAGTATCCAGTGTTATACATGCATGATTATTCAGACATACTTGAAATTGTTTTACCCATCTTTTAAACATTTTAATCTAATCAAATTGAAATATGATCAATGCTGTTTAAATTCTAAAAGTAAAATTTTCTCAATGTAGAATTTTATATTCATCAAGTAAAGGAATCTTGCTTGGGGTAAAAGTAACACAAAGACATGTTTAGACAAATACTGAATAGAATTTACCACCAAAAGACCCATTTCAAAAGCAAGGTAAAAAATATTTCTCAGACAGTGCATGCAAAGGAGTGGTTATAATATTTGGTCATGGACTTAAATAGAGTAGGGGTAGTGGAGATGATATCAAAGCTACAAGATACAGGTATAATAAAAAACAGTTTGTTTAGATGTCATTATTAGGTGGTTGAAATTGAAGCTCTAGAGAGAATGAAGTAGAAAAATAATGTTTTCAAAAAATAGAAGTAAAGGATTTATATTTATTAGTAATGATGAAGTTCATGTAAATATCACAGAAAGGAAATTTCTGTTAAAAATAGGTATTTTAAGAAGCAACATGTATTGGAGAGATATATGTCCATAGATGCAGTTTTAGCTATCACGTAAAAAAAGAATTTCAAAATACTAATTTTTACATGAACAACTATTGATTACTTTTGAAAGAACTTCTCTTTAGTTACCTGACTTTTTATTATTTATTTATTTAGCTTTTAATTTTTGAGACAGGGTCTCGCTTTGTAGTTCAGGCTGGCCCTGAACTCAGCCTCAAATTCACATCAGCAATCCTCCTGCCTCTACCTCCCTAGTGCTGGAATTACAGGCATGAGCCCCCATGCCCAACACTGTGGTATGTGGTACTCGTTGCTGCTGGACATGAGTCTCCACACCCAGTATTGTATGTGATTACCGAGGATCAAACCCAGGTCTTTGCGCTTGCAAGACAGGCACTGAAACCACTGAGCTAAATCCTCGGCCCCTGACTTCTTTTTATTTTAGCCTTAAGGTTATCTTAGCCTTAAGATTTAATGATGAGCTGTCTTTCAATTTTGCATCCTTTATAACTAATTTCCAATGAGTGATAAACCAAGAAAGTAATATAGGAACAGGATTCTGTATCATTAGTTTAAAGTATTGTTAAAATAAAAATATTTTCAGAAAGTGAATACACAGAAATGGAAGCATTCTTTAAAAACTCTTTAGGGGTGGCTGAAGTTCCAATTGGACTCATAATCTATCATGCCAGTAAGCCTGTGTCCAACCATTCAGACACTATGTCACTGGGAATGTGCTTGTTGTCATTTTGGCTAAGTGGTACAGAGCAGCCCCTCTTCAGCTGCAGGTCACTGTGACTTTCTGTCTGAGAAATTGATGGGTCGCTAACATTGGCCAAAACAGGCAACTGCTGGCATCATGTACCTCTCTGCAGGTGCTGCTAACGTTCTCCATTTT
>PVIR01009144.1:0-54218 GCA_004026965.1 Petromus typicus | reverse complement strand
GACTTTTGGACTTGAGGTCAGGGCTGCGCACTGCCCTCCGCCAGTCCTAAGGTCTCCTTTGGGAACAGTGTGCACTTTGGAATGGCTCAGTTTTTGAGTTTTGAACAATTTGCTGGGAGAAAACTTGTGATAACACTTCCTACATACCATGTTTTAATTGCCTGTACAGTAACCTTTAATCTTATTTAGTAAAGTATTGAAAAAGGACTTTTTGAATTGTAAATATGTGGTTTTATTAAGTAAAAGTCGTGTAAATTGTTACAAAAAAAATAGTAAAAACAAAAGGGTAGATACATGAAAGATCTACACTGACATGGTATGACTGACTGAATCAAGACAGTGGAATATTGGTCCTTATGCTGAGCACTGATATAGATGAATTCTTAGGAGCTGTCAGCTTGTATGTAAAAGATGCCAAAGGATGGACCATTGTAGGAGGATCCTCAGTGATCACTGAACACCTTTTCCTGAGTGGCCCGGGCCTCCCTCCACCACAGTGAGCCACAAGCAGAATTGCAGTAGTGACCTAGAAGCAAGGACTTCGCATTACATTTGGAATCCTCTCTCCTTCCCCATGCTCTGTAATCTCGCCAGTAACTGAATTTCTTAGGACGCATTGCCTTTTGTCCAAGTTGGGGAGAGTACCTGGAAGGAAGGAATTAAAACAACAGCAGCATCAACAAAACCACAGAAGCATTTATTCATCTTCATTGATTGTTTTTTATTGAATAGCTGCTGAGTTTCTGGGTACTGGTAGTCTGCATTATTTTTTATCATCCATATACTACTTCTAGGTTTTCAAAGTGCTTTGCTCTCACTTACCAGTTATTCATTTTATATGTAGCTATGTTAGAAATATGGACAGTTTCCTGTCATGAGAATAAGCTTGTGGTCTGATGTACCATAAAAGTTGTAGAAGGTATTAAATGGTTTTTAAAAGGCATTTAGTATTACCAGCATCATAATATGTGTAAAGATGGGCTTCATGTCTAAATAACATTGTTATACTGTCCCTGTCTTTTCAAGGATTTTCAAGCCACAGAGATGTTTGGATTGCTTGGGATGTAAAAGAAATGTTTGTTGATGATTGGCTGAAATACATGTACCTGTTTTTGGTTTCTGTCTTATTATTTTTAAAATTATTTTAAAAAAATAACAGTGGGCCTAGGGATTTAGCTCAGTGATTCCAGCATCTGCCTGACAAGTGCAAGGTCCAGAGTTTGATCTGGGTACCACATACCACAATGCCAATGTGGTGGCTCACACCTGTAATCTCAGCATGTGGGAGGCAGAGGCAGGAGGATTGCTGTGAGTTTGAAGCCAGCCTGGGCCACACAGTGAGTTCAGGGCCAGCCTGAACTACAAAATGAGACCCTGTCTAAAAATAAAAAAAGATAACAGTGTCGAAGTTGGGCTGGTATACCTTTTTTTCTTCACCTGTGTTAATGGTGACTAAGCTGTTATCTCAAAAAGAACAGTCATAAGTTGTCCATTGATTGCTATAAAGGATCTTTAGAGGTCATCTGGAGTTCTAGCCCAGTGATTCTTAACTCTTGAATAAATAGGACTTCTTTGGTGTTAAACATCAAAAAACATTTGAGTGAGAAATTGATAATCTTCTATGATAGGAAACTGCTTATATCATTAATACTTGACATTTATAAAATCTTTATTAATCAGATAGCATTTGTGTGTGTCTGGAAAATGTTCTGTGCTAGACATGGTATTTATTTGGCTGTGGATGATTTGAGGCCTCTTACAGTACTTTGGTAATGCCTCAGAATTCTGAGCCCACAGGGTCTGTGCCTACCCCTTGCTTTTATGTAACTTCTGTGTAGTCTCTTAACTCCAAGGCTAGTGCTCTTTCTGGTGTGCCACTCTGTGTCTTCTGTAGGGCACTGGAATTCAGCTCTTCTGAAATGTTGATCACATTTTGCAGTTGAAGAGACTACACTTACTTAGATGCAGTAACTTCTCAGAGCCCAACAACTTGGTGTTTCCTGTGCCTGGTGTTAGACAGAAAGTCACCTGCATGTGACTAAGATTTCTTCAGAGGTCAGTGCAGTAGATCAAGGATCTATCTCCTCCACTGTCACATGTTGAATCTCTAATTCTGAGGTGGTAATATGTGGAGGTAGACCCTGTAGAAGGTAATTAGGCCGTGAAGATGGAGCCCTCATGGAATTATGTCCTTATATCTGAGATCCTGGCTGGAGATGGCTTGCTCTGTACCATAAGAAGACACAAGGAGATGGTAGTCTGCAAATCTGGAAGAGCCCTCTGGAATCTGCCCTCACCAGAGCACAAGCATGCTGCCTTGCTGATCTCAGACTTTCAGTCTCCACAGCTGTGAGAAATGAATATTGGACTTTGTTATAGCAGCCCAAGTGACTAAGCCAGGTAGCTTGAAAATTATGTAAATTTGAATTTACTGATAACATACAACTAAGTTCTACTTTATTAATTCTGTAAGGTTGAAGTTATTAGTCTTGATTGACATTTTGTGGAGAGAAGGGAAATATGGAGTACTTGTACCGTAATAGGAAGACAGCTTTTCCTGGGTTGTGTCTCTGGAGAGGCATTTTTAAAGGGTGTTTTTGTTCTTCCAGCCTTAGGATCAAAACTTTATGAAACTATTTGATTATGATGTAATATTAATATGGAAAATGAAAATTCCCTCTGCTAAAGAAATTGCTTTTATTTCATCTTCTTCCTGAAAAATCCAAAAGATAGTTTAATGTCAGAAACTTTAAGTGGCAGGAAGAAGGCTTCATTGTTATGGTGAGAACCTTTTTCAGATGAATGACAATTGAGAAACGAGGAAGCAGCAAATTTATTGAATTTACCTTATAAAATGACTTGGAAAGATTTTTATTTTTATGAGAGGGTGGGGTATATTTCAAAACTCATGATGAAGTATTCAGTTGACATTATTACTTTCTCTTTGTGAAGTTCATTATAATGAAGCACATTTAATCAAAATGCTAGTTTCATAATATGGAGGTAAAATACTCTTGATAATTCAGGTATCGTTCTTGGGCTTTTATGTAACCAGTTTAGCTGCAAAAATAATTTTTCACAGTGTGGTTCAGTATCCCACATAAAAATAGTGAAAGCAAAAGGATAGATACATGAAAGATCTACACTGACGTGTGTGACTGACTGAATCAAGACAGTGGAATATTGGGCCTCATGCTGAGCACTGATATGGATGAATTCTTAGGAACTGTCAGCTTGTATGCAAAAGATGCCAAAGGACGGACCACTGTGGAAGGATCCTTAGTGATTACTGAGTAGCTTTTTCTGAGCCGCTCTAGCCTTCCTCAATCACAGTGAGCCACAGGCTTGCAGACTATAGAGTTGGAGTAGAATCAAATTCATTCTTGTTAAGCCACAAAATTTTTAACAATGCTTGCTACACGAGAGGTTAAGTGTGCTGTGCCTGTAGTATCACACGTTATCATGTTAAATTGCTATATTGATGTCTCAGGGAATGAATGATAGTTTTGGATTGGGTGGGCAGCATTGGAGAATGGACCTTTTATCAGGGTCCATTCCTGTTTCTATAGGAATATTCTAAACTGGATACTGGGATGGAAAACCTGGAATTGAGGCAGGACATCATTGTGGCAACTTTAAACACTTTTGCCGGTATGTAGTATTGCTGCTTTAAATTTTATATTTAAATTTAATCTGTATTTTTCAGACTTAGCATGTTGTAAAGCATGCATAGGTGTCATTTTAGTGATTACTTAGCCATTTACCTTACCCTCTTGAACACTGACATTTTCGTGACTGCCGTGCAAGTGATGTATTTCTTTGGCATCCAAAAGGTTAGTCCTGAGAAACTAATTTATCAAGAAGTTAGGAAGCTGATCCTCCTTAAGCTGTGACTTCCTCACAACTTGTAAGAACTTCTTAGTAATTAAGTTCAAATTTGTTCTTTCAGCCAGTTAAAATTGAATGCCCTCTGGTTTTGTTTGGCAGATCTATGGATTTGATGACTTGCTGTTTCTTTTCTGCAGAATTTAATTTCACTTACAGCTTCCTGCCATTTCTCCCCTGCCTGGCCATCTAGGAGTGATATCCTGACAGCAGGTTAATTAGGGACTTCTGCATAAAATAACTGATATAATCCATGAGAAACTTTTAGCTCTTATACAGGGGAGAAATTTAGTAGATTATTTTTATGAATCAAAGTGTGAACCTGGATTGGATTCTAATTGTATTTCTATCAACAAGAACTTGATAGTATGTGTTTTAGTCTTTTCCCTAACCCCTAAGATTAGCTATTTTGTTGAAAGAATATTCACTAGAGTAAAACTGTTTATAAATGGTCTTCAGAAAATAATAATTGTTAACTTGATTTTATATGTATATTTTATACATATATATTTTTTATAGACAGTTTTAATTCCTTTTAAAATATAGAAGATGATGTCATTATGAATATCTACAAAGGATGGATAGTAACAGAATAATCCACCTACACCATTCTAAAAAACAGATGTAGGAAGAGCTATAGTGCTCATTTATAGAGATCAAACTTACCAATAAAAATATACATATTTATGTCTCTTACTATAAAAAATGAATTTTAAAGTCAACTTCCTCAGGGAAGTTTGTAATAAAACTTAATTGAAGATAGTGGTTCTCAAATTGATGATAGGAGGTGGGCTGGAGTTTACCTTTGAACTAATTCCTCCAAATTAAGCTTTACTGAATTAGTTCAGTAGAATTCAGTAGAACTTCAGTAGAATTTCAAGGGTGCATTCAACTTAGTTGCCAAAACAGTTGTGTTTAGTATTGATTTATATTAAAGATCTGGGATGCAAATAGATACATATTTCTAATGATAAATTTAAATTTGCCAAGTCTGCTTATAATGTTGAATTTCATAGTCTCTATTTTGGTGACCTGTTCTTTCATTTGTGTGGGTTTTTATTTTCTCTGAAACGAGTCTGAATTACTAAGACTTTATTTATTTTTCATTTTTTTCAATCAGAAATCTCCTTTTCACAGCCTTGTTAATACCGGATTATTGAAGTAGAGTAAATATTTACATTTGATATTTGGATAGGACTAAGTACGTCTGTAATATGTATATTAGACAGGTAAACTCCACAGTGTTGATGTGTGTGTGTGTGTGGTACCCAGAATTGAATGTGGGACATTGTGCTTGTGAGATAGGTGCTGGAACAACTGAGCTACATCCTGGCCCCCACAGTGTTGTTTTAAATAACAATAATCACATTCTAGTGAAGGAACTTTGGACCAGCCATCAGTAATTCTGAGTTTCAAGGCTTATTCATTTATATCCAGTGATTGCAGGATTGTTAAACATATCACTTGACATTTATTTTTTAGTATCTCTGTAAAACATTATTGCTGAGGAATGCTTCATTTCTATGATCCTCAGGAAAAATATTAATAATATGGCTTTGATTGCATTAGATTAGTGTTATTTTCTCTGCTTACTGAGTTCTGAAAGCATTCAGTCAACGTGCAGAGCTGTAAAAAGCCATTGGGGCAATTGCACAGAGAGAGAATGTGCGTACATGTATAAGTTAATAGGATCAAGTTTCCTTCCATTGATCAAAATCTGCTGCACTTCTAAGATGAATATAAACCAGATAGGGACTGTATACATAAGTTGGAGCTCATGGTTAAAGAATGCTGGTTACCCTACAAACATGTCAAGACGTTGGATAACATTGTTAGAAGAAGTGAGCCTATGTCTAAGTAAAAGAGAATATATGAATATACAAGGCATTACATTTTGAGTTGTTTGGAGGTGAGAACAAATATTAAAAAATTTAGAAATCCTGTTGTGACTCAAGCAGCACCACAGTATTTATTGAAACATAGATAACCTGCCTAGCATTAAGAGGTTCCAGTGATTATTCCAGAATACTGGTGGAAGCAAGAGAGGTGGGGGTGGGGTGTGCACACTCTCTTCTGTCCATGCTGTGTGAAGGGTTGCTGCTGGCTAATTATGGTAAGTGTAAATTGTGTGTCTGTGCCTCTTTCAAATAATAGATGCCATAGTAAATTTAAACTAATTGAGTGTAATAATTGGGAATGAATTTTTAAATTCTGCATTAAAAGACAACTTCAAAATGATATTAGTTTTGCAGTTAGGTGAATAAAGGGACACAAAACTCGTGGTGCTTTTCCTTTGGCAAAAGAGTTATTGCTTTTTAAAACTGAAATGTCATCTGTTCTTTTACTGGTTTCAGTTGTCTGCTGGTAGTAGATGTGTGCTCTTTTTCAAGTTATATTTTATAACATTTCAGATTGGGGGGGGTTACTTTCACACATGTTCATTTACACATTCATTCAGCAAGTCCTAATAGGGCATCTGTCACATTTATAAATGCCAGTCATCGTGCACTGGTAAACAGAACACATGTAGTCTGGTCTGTTTTTAAGGAATTTGCAGACTAATTACAGAGGAGGTTGACATTAGTGAAATAAACAGATATTGAATACTCCTCTCTGAGGAAATGACTTTCAGCTGAGATCCAAGAATCATATGGATCTCAGATCAAATGGGTAAGTTCATGTTTGGAGATGGGAAGAGCATTTCAAGCAGGGGAATTGTGTTGTTGAAGCCCCTCAAGTGGAAATTCTCTAAGGATCCTGGAAAAAATTAGCCCAGGTTTATTTTGTGAAGGATAGAGTAATATAGTCGTGTTGAGGGCCTTGCAAATTAAGAAGTTCAAATTAAAAGATTGCTTTTGGTTGTGCTGTGGATTGAATATTTGTGTCCTCTCAAAATTCACATGTGGTAATCCTAACCCCAAGGTACTAAGAAGAGGAGTGTTTAGGAGTGCTCAGATCACAAATCAGACTCTTTCTGACAGGATTAATACCCTTCCAAAACCCCTAGAAGAGGCTTGAGCTACCCGCCTCTTTACCATGTGAAGATGCAGGGAGAAAGCCCTGTCTGCCCCTTCTGGGTCTCTCCACACACTGAAGCTACTGGCACGTTGGTTTCAGACTTGCCAGCTTCCAAACTGTTGAACATAAATTTTTATTGTTTAAAAGCTATCAGTTTGTGCTGTCTTGTTACAGCAATTAACAAATGAGTGAGATTGTATGTATGAAATGGATCATGCTGGGGCAAGAGTGGAAGTAGGACTGCCAGCTGTGTGGTGAAGGTATCAAGTCAGGCAAGTGGGCCTTGGAGGGGCAGGAGTGCTGGAGCCAAGAGGAGTGGCTGCACACAGGAGTATACTTTAGAGCAGCATCTAGAGAATGGGGTGATATAGGGCTGAATGGGAAGGGTGACTCTCCTGAACAGCTCTGACTGTAGCAACTGGATGAGCATATTGAGGTGGATGAGACTTTGATAGATGCTAGATTTGGGAAAATGAGGAAGACTTCACAGCTGGAGCTTGAGATGGATGTGAGAGCTCCAGTGAAGGCTTGGGTCTTCCTGTAGGTATATGGAGAGACAGGAGGAGTTCTAGCTTCATGATGCCTATGTAGACCACTTGGGCATTTGCATACATAATGAGCGTACAAAGGCAGGAGGAGGAGGCCTGACATGACCCTGGAGACCCCAGCACTGAGAGGGTGTGTACAGGATGAAGGCCCCTGCAAAAGGACATCAGGGAGCCCGCAGAGCTGTGCTTGTTCTTTCTTTCTCTGTCTCTCTCTTTTTTTTTTATGGTACCGAGGATGGAACTCAGGACCTTGTACTTACAAGGAGGCACTGCCACCACTGAGCTAAGTCCCTGGTCCTGAGCTATGTTTTTTTCAAGAAAGAATGGTCTGGGTCAAGGATTTAGGCCAGTGCCTGCCTTGCAAGGGTTTGATCCTGTACAACAGTGCCAGTCTTGGTGACTCACACTCACCACCAATCAGCACCACATACCATAGTGCTGGGTGTGATGGCTCACACCTGTAATCCTAGTACAGCGGAGGCAGAGGCAGGAAGGAAGATTGCTGAGTTTGAGGCTAAATTCAGAACCAGCCTGAACTCCAAACTGAGACCCTGTCTCAGGAAATTTAAAAAAAAAAGAATGGTTTGTGGGTTTGTGTGTCAAAGGCTGCTGAAAAGTCTAGAAAGATTACATGTTGGGTTAGCAATGTGGAAGTCATTGTTGATGCTACTGAGAGTAGCTGTGACAGTGGTAGGTCAGGAGCCAGTGGAGCCAATTGAAGGACGAAGGGAGATGAGGAAACAGGGACATCATTTAGGTGGGATTTTCAGGTGTGTTATTGTGAAGAGTGAAGGTCGTATAGCTAGAAAGAAGATGGAGCCCAAAGGAAGGTTTGTTGTATTTGTGAGGTGGGAGGAGCTACTTTTTCTGGTGTTTCTGTGTTTTGGTGTGTGTGTGTGTGTGTGTGTGTGTGTGTGTGTGTGTGTGTGTGACATTTTTTTGGCTCACAGGAATCATCTCAGCAGGGGAAGGAGAGGCATGGCATGTGAGGATGTGGGAAGACGCCCCCCAGCGGTGTGATAAGAGGTGGGACATTAAGGGCAGGTAGGTGTAGATGGCGTCAGATACTGAGGCCCATGGAGTTGCAGTGGGAGGTGATGGATGGCAGCCTTCTCTATGAGACAGAAGCAAGGTTGTGTGTGAAAGGGCAGGGTGGGAAGGAGGTGAGAGCTGGGGCCTGGGGCCCTGGTGCAGTAGGCTGGAGATGTGTCCCAGGAACTGGGGCATGAGGAGTGCAGTCCTACCCGGTGGGTCTTGAGTTGGGTCAGTTGGTCCCTCTCTTCCCTGTACTGAGACAGGATCAGTGAGTGCCTGAGGCAGACCTTACGGAGCTGGAATTAATTAGAGCACGAGGACCTCATCTCCTGTTCAGTGCTCAGTCCCACTTTACCCTTTAAAAGCCATGAACACATGAGGGGAGCTTTTAAGCCTTGTGGTATATATTTACATTCCAGAACTGTCAAAGGATGATTAGTGCCCAAGTCCTCCTGGTGCCTTTTTAGGATCTTGTAGGCTTCCACAAGTACTTCACGTGAACAGTAGGAAGGTGAGCTGGCCTGGCTTAGCCATGGATGAAATGCAGTCATTTCCACGTCCTCCTCCCTCTGACCTGATTGTGTGCCCTCAGCACCTAGGGAAGCAATGTAATTAGAGTTCTGGGGCTTTATTATCAATAATGGAAACACCACAGTCAGAAATCTCTTTAGCCCTAAGCACTACCATTGGGGCTAAGTGGCTCCCCTGGGTGTCATGAGTTGTTGCCAGCAGCTTTAGCAAGAGGGGGAGAGGATGGGGGCAGAGGACAGGGAACAGAGCAAGAGAGAAAAAGAAATGTCTCTTCCTGTGGTCAGGCTGGACTGTGCAGCCCAGGGCTGCTGGTCTCAGGCAGGTGGGCCTAGGGAGGGTGGAGGTGCCATTTGCCAGGTCCTTCATCTGCGCTGTGCTCACAGGACCCAGCCTTTAATAAGGGTATGTGGGGTGGAGACTTTCTGTCCATTCCATAGGTCATGAGGCGGAGGCTTAGAGATGCCTAAGGCTTACTTTAGGCTACTGGGTTGGGAAAGCAGTGTGTGAGGAGGGAGCTGAGTGGAAGTGGGAAAGAGGAAGCAGAGGGGAAAAGAGTCAGGGACGGCTCCCAGAACCAGGTGCACTTTTCACAGGAGGTGACCTTTGGCTGTCGTTTGTGGGCCTGGGATGCTTCACGGGTTCATGCTGGGTCAGGACTTGGAAGTCAATGCTGCCTTTTGAGTTAGGGGGACATCTCTTTTCAGACCCAGCCTGTATTGTTTCTTCTAGCAGAGACCTTGTCTGTGGGCACAAAGTGGTAAGAGGGGCTCTATTTTCCAGGCATAGAACTGGGCTTCTCTGCATTGTCACTCTTTCCTGTTTTTCTTCACACACGACTTAACACTAGAATTTCTCTCAGGTGAATCCTTTGCCACTCATTGCCAGAGGTGAGAGGCTGCACTGCGTTCTCTTCTGAATACATGGGCTGCGAACTACAGCAGGCGAGGGGCACTGATGTCTTTGTTGTAAGTATTGTAGTTAATGGCTTGGTCAGACAGAAGTGCTGTCACCTGTCATCTGTGCTCAGAAAGACTTGTTGCGAGCAGCCAGCTCTCCCAAGTCCTGTCACTGAGAGGAAAACAAAGTCTGGTTCTGGTCATGAGCAGCAAAGGCCTTATTGCATAATTCTTTTGGTGTCTAAGGCTGTTTCCTCCCATGTGCCTTGTGCTTGTCCTCTAACTCTGTGCAGGGAAGGAGGATATTATCATTCCTGTTCCTAGCTGGAAAGAGCCTGGGACTTGAGTCAGACTTTGTCTTTGTGTAGGCAGATCCCAGAGTTTCACCCCCTTTGTTAAAAAGGCATGTGTAATCCAAATACATTTTCTGCAGAAACAGTGTTACTTGAAGATCCAGTTCCCTGTCTGCACACAGTGCATTTAACCCCTCACATCTTCATTCTGTGGCAGTTTATGTCCGGTGTGTAGCTTTGCTTTACCTTCTGTCCAGCTGGGTATGAGCCCACAGGACCTGATCTAGCTCTCACTTAGCCTGGGACTGACAGTGTTTGTAGCCAGAACTTGGTGAAACAAAGGAGATGCTCAAGGTTTTCATCTGTTTCTTTGTGCTGTAACCCAACACAAAGGGATGTCCTGGCCATGGGCAGGAGTTGTGTTTGAGAAGCTATAAGTGAAACAGCTTTGGATCATCCTGGATGTGAGGAGAGGCAGGGTAAGAGTGGGGTGAGTGGGGTGGGAGCCAGGCTGAGAAGAACAGGGTGTGGCTGCTGCTGAGTAACTGTAGGTTTTCTACTGGCCGAGTCCACCTATTTCACATCATTTGAAAACCCTGCTGAAGTAATCACCTTGGTACTCTACTAGATACACAAAAGGTACAGATTTAAAAACTGAGTAGAGGGACATGAGGTGGAGGAATAACATTATTTGAGACCACATTCTATAATGTCTTGCTTTGGTTTTTGGAGTATACATAAAAGTGAACACTTTATAACCTTTGAGGGGCTTTTGGGGTAAGCATAAGTAGGGGGCCTTCAATTTAGAGGCTAGTCTTGTTAAATTGCTGACTTGAAGGATAGGTACTTGGGAAGCTGACAGTGACATATGAGTCCTTGTCAGGATATCTTTCACTAATTAAGAAATAAGTAGCTGAAGTTCCATTTTAGTTCCAGGAGCCACGAAGCAGCTTTTTAAATGGATCTGAGTGAGTGCATGTCCTACTTTAGTGGAAGTTTCCATCAGGTGTCTGTTAGGCAGTGAGGTGGCAGCAGGGGTGCCATGCTCCTTGATATATATTCACATTTAGGAACTCAGGTGCCGTTGGACCCCACAAGTGAAAACACTTAATGTTCTAATTCAATGACGTATTGATGCACAAAGCTTTGTCACCAAAATAGAAATGGGACATCTTGTAAACTAACATTGATTTTGTTTTGTTCTGTTTAATGTGGAGAACCCTGGCAGAAGGTACGAGAGCGCTGTCCTAGGTGCACCAGGTGCTAGGTGTGTGTCCACACCAGCCGTTTACTTTTTCAGGTCAATCCTGACAAGAGACCCCTCGAGCCTGACAGTAAATACAGTCCTATGCCTTTGAAAATGAGGTGATTTAAACAATTTTAAGAATTTCTTTAACTGGCATAGAAAGTTTCCTGAGTCTAAATGTATTAGGCCCTGGGATTTTGTATTATATTTCAGCAGATGAAGATCATTTCAGGAGTTTTGTTTTGTTTTCTTAACTTAAATTACCTTAGTAATACAACTGTCCAAAATAGATCTTGTATTAGTATTAAATCAGGTGGAAGTCAAATCTATAAAATGTTAAATCTCTTAAATCTAACAAAGGATAGAATATATCCTGTTAATTTGTCAAACTTCTGGAGAACCGCCTACATGAGACAGTGAGGATTAATCAAGCCTTGGTAAGAGAGAATTTGAAAAATACAGTTTTCTAATTATACAGTCTCTTCTCACTGGTCCAAGGTTAATGCAGTTCTGAATTCTGACAGTAATAGAAGAAGAAAAAAAAGAAAGAAAAGACCAAAGCATATGAATTGTTTTATAATTACCTGAAACAGAGGTACTCCTCTGACAGTCAAGAACTTTATAAGCATTAATTTTTACTATTTGATTCTTTTCCTTTTAAGACATGTTGGGGATAATTGAAGGGTTTTGTGTTGCTCTTTGTTCCTGTGAAATATGCATGTTTTATTTGGAGATTTCTTCACTTACTGCTTAGCCCTCGGTATATAATTCTAGGTAAAAGTTGGAAAATTAATCTTTTTGACTGTTTATGTAGATTATCTTATGAACACTTCTTGGGCATGCTGTATCTTCAATTCTTTGTGCTTGTTTTTACTATGAATATAAAAACTATGCTTTTTTTCCTTTTATTAAGTTTACTGGTACATTTTAGATACAAATTATGATCATGTTCAACAAAAACTGTGCTTTACTAAAACTAATCGTTGGTGGGATTTGCACACCAGTATATTGTGGCTCTTGTTACAGTTCTTAGCAGCCAGTGAAAATGTCAGCGCTAGGGAAAGGTACATTTATTTATTCTTTATTGCTGTTAAGTATCTATGGAATGTTTATTGTGGTAACAAAAAGGGCAGAAGTCTCAGATGCCACCCCAAACCAAAAAGAAAAAAAAAAGACTTGAGAAGACAGAAAATTGGGGTTAGAAATGTAGTGTTCTGGATTTAGAAACAGATCTGGGCCAGGCATGGTGAAGCACACAGGTAATCCCAGCATTCTAGTGGCAGACGCAGGAGAATCGCCATGAGTTTGAGTCCAGCCTAACCTACATAGTAAGACCTTATCTCAAAAAATCAAAACAAATAGATCTGGTCTCTATGAATAGATTAGTTTTTAAAGTTGGTGACTACAAGAGAAAAATTGAAGGTTGGGATTAAACCTTGGGTAGTACCCAAAAAAGAAAAGAGAAAGAAGGATTGACAGAAAAGTAGAACACACATGGGTCTGAGAGGTTTTAGAGCAGCATAGTCTACTAATTAAGGGTCAAGAGAGCTGGTGAATTAAAAGATTACAATAAAAAAGGGACTTTGGGTTTGGCAACTATCAGTGACGCATAGGGAAGCAGGCTTCCTGGAGCACATTGTGTGTCTCTTCCCACTTTTCATGCTGTTGGGAGTTTCCATACAGAAATTAGAACATACTACAGGACTTTTTCTTTACTTTTAAAAAACATTTGGTTGTCCGCATATGTCAGTATATTACAGAGGCCATCAAGTGCCCGTACAGTAGCAGTTCCTGCACTTCCTACATAGTGGCCTAGCACAGATAATTTAGATCTGAGACACATGTACCTGAAGTAGAGGCTTCGGAGTGGTACCTAACTTCACATATTACATGCTTTCTGATCTCTGCCCTCACTTTACTCCTTTTATTAAAAAAGAATAAAACATAATTCAGTAACTTTTTATGACTTGAAGTTTGCAAAGGCATTGTTTTAAAGAAAACTAGAGGTTATATCTACATTACAAAGTCAGACAATTCCTTTTAATTAGAGTGACTGTAGCAAAAATGGGGATTTCTCCCAAAAGAGAAGAAAAGATACTTTAAATGCTGAGCAGATGACTTGTGCTGGGGGATGACCCAGTGTTCATTGTTAAAGGAGAACTGAGGCGAGGGCAGCAGCTCTCTTGAGGCTGGTGGGAGTGAGCCAGGGCCTTGCAGGTGGCAGCAAGACAGCAGGTCTGTGCATTGTTAGTTGTCTTGAAGAAGATCAACTGTTCCCGAGGCCTGAGGAATGAAACTGGTAGATTAAGAAAAGGCTAAAAATCACAGCACCTATTATTTTACAGTCACTTTTATGTTATTTGGAAATAGACTTTGCAGGACCAGCATTAGTTGTCCAAACTTGCGGGCAGGTTTGTCATAGGTCATTTGCACTTTGTCAGAGATCAAATTTGACCTTGACTGAACTCTGGTATAACCCCTGTAGCACATCTTTCCCCCTGTCTCCCTCCTGAGGTGGAGAGTATAAAGGACAGAGGTGCTTGACCTTGTGGTCTGGCTAGCCCAGGCCAAAACCAGGCTCTCTGCACTTCATGAATATTAAATTTTAAGTGCTCTTTGTGGCCTGAAGTGAACTTGGTTCCCTGTTATTTAAAGTGGGTGTCTAAGAAATGAGCCCCCAATACTCCACCCTGACAGGCCTCTGTTAAGCAAATTAAGTGGATAGTCATCAGGTTGGTCTGCCCAGTGTCTTTTTTGAGGCAAGTACAGTGTCCAGGGCCTAAGGACTGAGTAGTACCTCGTCGGATAGAAATGGCCTGCAAGGTGATTGTGAAGGGAAGTTTGGAGTCAGAGCTACAGGGCTCATGGAAACCTTGGTCCTGTGGGGCACGTGTCAGGCAGAAAGGCAAGGCTAGGCTTTGTGACCTGCGTGGACAGAATGTGTGTTACACAGTGGGACTAGACTAGGTGGTCAGGTCCCAGATAGAGGGGTGAGTGCTTCCCTTGGTTGGAAGGTCTCCCTTTAATTCCTTTCAGTGATCACAGACCTTTTAGAGTTTTCAGTGTTTAGAGTTTTAGAGTTTTCACTGCAGCCAGTTCATACCACTGTTTTCAGTGCAGCCAGGGAGCTGGCAATGGATGGGCCAAGGTGCTCCTGGGAAGGAAGCAAGTGTTTGCCATTTCTGAAACTGAGGGCTTGATTGTATTCTTAGCCTTTAGAGTGGACGCTTGGGTTTTGTTTCTGTCACTATCTACTGTTTTGTGTGTGGGGCCATGGGTTAGGAACTGTTTTGTATACAGAATCTCCTGAGTACCTGACCCACAAATGTTCATAGTGCCTTGTAGGACCTGATCTTTAATAGGAAACTTTCTGTTTTTCATCCAGTGATTATTAAGTTCAGAGAAAGAAAGTATGTTTATTCACCACTGTGTTGTTTCTGTCAACCACTCTTTATACGCAGCGATTGCGCAAGAAAATGTTTCACTAATAAATCCAGACCTATGATGTTAAATTTGCTCCAACTACATAGATGAATTAGAGGAACATCGTCACAGTGTGACAATTCTTTGGAATTCAAATAGTAGTGTTTTACATCGGATTCAGAGAGGCTGCTGAATATGAATACCAGTACCATAGAAATATTTATTAAATGGAAAAGCCTATTCATTTTTTTTTTTCTTTTTTTGAGACAGGGTCTCTCTTTGTAGTTCAGGCAGGCCCTGAGCTCTGCCTCAAACTCACATCACAGCAATCCTCCTGCCTCTGCCTCCCGAGTGCTGGGATTACAGGCGTGAGCCACCACGCCTGGCACTGCTATGTGGTACTGATTGCTGCTGGGCATGAGTCTCCACGCTCAGTATGGTATGTGGTTAACTAGGGATTGAACCTGGGCCCTTGCACTTGCAAGACAGGTGCTGGAACCACTGAGCTAAATCCCTGGCCCTGGAAAAGCCTATTTTTGATATTGGAATTTAAAGGGACTTTTGGTGTTTCTTAACATCACTATCAATAATTGTAATCTGCATTTCTTCCTTTATTATTCAATAAATATTTAACACCCATTGTGTTCATGGCATTACATTAGACTCTAGGGAAGTTACAAAGAACCTAGATGGCTGGGCTCTGCCCTCAAGAGGGAAATAAAAGAAACAGTTATTTCTAATTGTTTTTAACTTTGAGTAGTGTTAATGCCTGCTTCTGGAACATCATGATCACTGGGGGAGCAGGAGCTGAGGGCGCCTCTGAAGGCCAGTGCCCACATGGCCTTGCTGCCTTCTCTGTGTACTTCTCTGTGCTTGTCGTGCATGGCCTTGGTGGTTTGTTGGTCTTTGGGGATGTGGCTGAGGTCCCTCTGGAGCCAGCCAGTTTTATTCTGTGCTGGGCCATGATCTGATTTGGGCCAGCTTGTTCCTTTAGATTTCCCTGCAGTGCTAGACACTGTTCACTTCATTTTCTTACATGACTGAGACCTCCCAAAACATGCTATTCCTGATGTAAAATAAGGACATACTGACATTTTCTGAGAGCTCTTGGTTGACTTTCTACCTGTAGCATTACCCAGGTGCTGTAGGACACAAACACCCCAAACAGAAAGCTGGCTGAAGAGGCTTGGCCAGGATCTTCGCCCGTCTGACTAGAGTAGATTCTCAGTGTGTATTGATCCCAAAGGAAGTCATGACACACATGTGTGGGAGCCATGATTTAGGACAGTGTTAATGTGGGGCCTTGGAACTACTGAAAAGATGCTTAGCTAGTGTGGAAGTCTGACAAGTGGGGAGAGTGGGAAGGTCCTTCATGCTATATTCTAGGAGTTTTGAACAATTTAGCCCACATCCAGATATTAACTAATTCATTCAGCAAACATTTTAAAACTTGTGTGTCTCAATGTGGTTGGAGAAGATCAGGAACTCTGTCTAATAAGTTAGTACTCCCTAAACTTGTCTAAACATATTTGAATTACTAAGTAGTTCTCTTAAAAATTCCTGCCACCCTCCACACCATCATACTTCCAGGTTGGTACACAGATAATTCGTTATTTGGAAACTCCTCCAGGGACAAATTTGAGTCCCTGCAATAAGGAGTATATAGTATAGTCTTAGATAACACAGTCAGAAATTCAGTAACAGTACAAAGAGAGCCATAAAGAAACCTTACCCAACAGGCTAAGGGATTCAGAAATAGGTCTCTGCTGGAGCCTCTGGAGTCCTCATTCCCCTCCCTAAGGAGGAATATCCCGTGATTTGGTGATGGGAACAGCTGGTGAGACTGGGCCTGAGGGAGGGGTCAGCTTTGACAGGTGTAGGGGAGAGGAAGGTTTTTCCTCCGTCCTTGAATTCAGAAAAGCCTGGATCGATGGTGAAAGGACCGGTACATCAAGATCTTCATTGTTGATTGCCATTAAGTGGGTGAGTGTTTCTCTTAAGAATGACAAACTGCTGGCTCTCTGCTGGTAGTTTTCTTTGTGCATCTGTGCTGAAAATGGTGAGGTGGAGTAGAGCCCTCAGGATAGAAATGCTTAGCCTCACTTCTTGATTCTCTTGCTCTTACTGCTCTCTTTGCCCTGTTAACGGCCACATTGAATATCCCTGTGTGTGCATATCAACACACAAATGAGCCATTTTATGTGGGCTATTCGATACCCCAGGGTCTTGTGGAGTAGTGAGCTATTGCTTCACTTAGGGTGGGTGAAGATACTTGACCTTAGCCTCTCCTGGCTGCTCTAGGTACTTACTGCTTTGGTGAACAGTTTTCCTGCTAATCGCCAACTGAGTCAGGTCACGTGGCCCTCACTTGGTAGTCTCAGTACTTGCCTTTCTAATCAGTTTGTTTTTATTGAGTCTATTAGAGTTATTTCAGAGGGGGGAATAAAATGCTTAACACTTGGCAAATTCTTCAGGAGATATAATTTATGTGGGTTTTTTTTAATCCTTTTTCAAAATCAGTGTGCCATGCCGAACTGAATGCCATCATGAACAAGAATTCAGCCGACGTGAAGGGCTGTAGCATGTATGTCGCCTTGTTCCCATGTAATGAATGTGCTAAGCTCATCATCCAGGCAGGTAGGACACAGGTCTTTCCAATTGTCATATTTGCATTGCTGTCTGCTTGTCAGTAGTTTATCACAGATGTGTTCAGTCTTAAATTGTTATTGTTTAGATCTAAATTAATTGCAGTATCAACTTTGCAAGATATTTCTTGTGTTTTGTTTTTGAATAGTGCCAGGTATTCTAAGACTAATTGCATCCTCTGATTCTTAGCATGTTTTTAATTTAGTTTGCAACTTCTTAAACTGCAAGCTGCCAAAAAAACAACACAGGCTTTGCATATAATTACTGTCAACTTACCATTCTTTGACATATTGTGCATAGATTAGGGGGGAGGAAGGGAAATGAACTTCTGTCAGAAACAAGGTCAACTGGGAGTCTGTATATCAAATTTTAATTTGTATCTAATATGTGATAGATAGTTGAGGATCTAAGTGTATCTTTGCATGTGTGTGTCATAAGACTGAAATGGTAGCACTCCAGATTTTTCTTATATTACTGTTACCATAAATCCATAACATTGTATTCTGAATAGTCACCTTTTTCAAACTGTCACATCTAAGATTCAGCTACACTTTATCTCCATAAAGCTCTCAGCTTGAGATTTAAAGACTTAGCATGTTTAGCCAGATGTGTGGTTTAAAGGGGCTGTTTATCATGAGCCCCGTGGATCTCAGAGCAGAAGAGGTCTGCCGACAGCAAATCAGGAGCTGCCTGTAAGAAACAGTCTGGGCTCCCACACACCTGCTGCCCTTAGTCCTTTGGGGTGTCTCCTTTGTCATCCACAGTACTGAGGTGGCAGCAGGCATAGGTACTGGATAGCCTTCTGGGTCCCTTCTGTAAACAGTGGAGCAGCAGCCTTTTTTGCAGGGAATCCTGGCTGTCAAGGTACTGCTGCTGTGCAGTGAGGTCAGGAGAAGGAAGCCAGTTTCTGCTCTACAGAGCTGGGCCAAATTGGTTTACAGAGCCATTTTGGGGAGCATAGGGGTGCTTATCTCTGCATTGGCCAGCACCCTTTACTCTCCCCATCTGCTCCTCTGCCTTGGGCATGAAGAATATTTGCTTACTCGGAGGAAAAAAATTTATTAATCAAATCAAGGTTTGTGTACTTTGATGTGGTCTCACTTTGCATTTGTTTAAGAAAAATTCATAAAGACTGGAGGACAAATTAAATAGAGTCCACCCTCTGCTGTATTAGAAAGCGACAGGTATATATTTCACTATCTGAACATTGTCTGCAAGCACACTCAGAAATGATAATTAATCAGAGACACTAGGAGGGCTCCACCTGCTTCTGTCTTTCTTTTGCAGTACCTGTATATGCATTTACTAATGAGGCTTTCACTGCCCTTTAAGGTATAAAAGAAGTTATTTTCATGTCTGATAAATATCATGACAGTGATGAGACAACAGCTGCAAGACTCATGTTTGAAATGGCTGGGGTTACATTCAGGTGAGTTGGGAGAACTCAGAGGAAAGGGTGGTTGGAACGGCTGATCTGGACACAGGTGTGACCTTGTTTGATATCCAGTTTCTCCCTGTGCTGCCCGACTTTCACAGTAGGCACATTTGGAAATGTGATGGCATAATTAAAGATTATTGTAGGGGGAAAGACAGTCTGTTTAATGATTATATTTTAATAATAACTGCCCACAGTTTAGGCTAATTATTCAATTACTGTATTGAGGAAATTTAAAAATTCACAAGTTGTGTAGTAGTGATGCTAAACCATTGTAAATTTTGCAAATATAACAACTCTGGTGTAGACAGTTTCAGATGAAAGCAGCCTGGTCGAAGGACCTGGAATTCGTACAACATTTAAAATTGAGCTTAGAAGTCTTGGATTTTTATGCTTGTCTTTGCTGAGCAAAGATTTTTGCAGTGTATTTTACTTGCAAGTAAGTTTTACATCTTGATTAATGACAGAAAATTCCCTTGGGCTTGGAACGCTTTATGGTATTTATGATCAGCAGTGACAGGACTGTTACAGTGGGGAACATGCCTCACTCCTTGTGTTATTAGGGATATGGGTTTTATAATATAAATCTCTTCAACTATCAGGCTTTATGAGATTTTAAATCCAAGTTATTTACATACTCTCTTTTTGACTGATTTCTAAAAGAATATGTTTAGCATGAAATGTTTTTTAATTATTACAGAAATCATGAGTACTGAGTAAAAAATTAATGAGCACAAAAACATTTGCATTTTTTGAACATAATTTTCAGAAATTACTCCTCACTAAAACTAGTTGTTTTTTGCTTTATATAAGAGGCAAAAGAAAATTGACTATCTTTTGTTTTGCAGCAACTCCAGATTGGCTGTAGAAATTTCCTGGAAAATAAGATAAATCTGATGGGAAAACAAGTAATCAGATATCATGTTGTGCAGCTAACTTGTTAGAAATCCTTTCACTCCCAGATAATTCATGAACTCAGATAGCTGAAAAACATATACAGCAAGCCACCCTGTGCATCTTTTTTGTTTTAGTCTTTTCTGGTCCCTGTTTCTCTCAGTATGGTGCACTATAATTGGCCCTGAAAGCGATAAAATATCAAGCAAATCCCAGGACATTTTTTTTTTTCTCTTCACAGAAAATATAGTTTAAGCCAAAGTAAACAAATTGCTTTAACTACTCAATGGATAATATCATTATATGTTTTATTTTTCATGTTTAGGAAATTCACACCCAGGTGCAACAAGATTGTCATTGACTTTGATTCAATTAACAGCCAGCCAAGTCAGAAGCTTCAGTGAGTTCGATCTCATTAAATCTACAGAAGTTTGGGACTCTCCTCTCCTAAGAAGCTGTTCAGGCCTTTCATGTTGAAGTTCCACATAACTTTTTAATAGCCAGGCCAGGCAAGTAGACATCTGAAGAATGTAAAGCCTCAAATCTCCCTTACTGTCCCTGTTGTCACATGGAATCTGCATCTGTTTACACTGTTGATTTAGGGATGGAAATACGAGAAGCTGCAGATGGCCTGTCACACAAGGCTGGAGTAAGGGTGTCTTCTCCTTTGTGACATCGTTCACTGGGATCCTGTTGCTCTGTCATCCACTGCATTTCAGTAGTCGCTTTTATGTGTATGGAAGGACACATAAATAATTGTTTGTGTTCTTGGTGGGTATGGCAGCCACACGGATGTGCACATCTGGCCCAAATGAAGCATAACATGTAGTGCCTTTGGAAGAAAAAACAGCACCCTAATGACAGTGGCATTAAAGGATTAGCTGCGGTGTGAGGGAAGCCCCTGCCCACCCACCAGAAAACTCAGATCACACTGCACATCTGTCCTGACAGATGATCAGCACCACTGAACCAGGACTATTCCCTCTTCCTGCTGTCGGTTACATGCTGGCTGGTGCACATTATCCCTCTGGGGGTGAGATCCCCTGTTGTCTTTGCCTCTTATTTTTGGTTTGTTGATCACATGGAGCTGTTACATGTAGTTTATCTGAGTGATGAGCTGTCCCCAGAGGACAGCTTGTTTCCCACTGTGGCACCACCCTGGCCCCGTGCCGCCATGATGGCATCTGGGGTTATGTGGGTGGGAGGGCCTGGGCCTGCCCCCACCTCTGCTGCTTCCACTGTGTAGAAATGCGTTGCTCCCTCTGTGTGCCAACACAGCTCATTTCCAAGGGTGCTCCACAAGCAGAGTACACCAGTTCCTGTCCTGTGAGGGCACTGTGAGAAATCCCACCTACCTGGAGGCCTTTATTCAAGATCGGTTGGTGATGGAAGCTCGTTTGTGCTGGTACCACTCCTTCATCTACACAAACACCACCTGAGCATGATTAGTATCTTTGCTGAGAAAATGCTTTCTTCATTTTAAAGATTACTACCCTTTTTTTGAGTGCTCTTATATTTCAAGAATTATTTTTTTGTCTCTGAAGTTTTGTACTCTGTGTTTTAGGTTATTATAACTTGGCTTCTTGCCAATATTATTAAAATCGTATTAAAATTTACCACATCAAAGTATGTTCATGTTTATATTAAAAATTACATGTTTATTCTTTTTCCATTTTTTCTGTATAGTACATAATGTAGACCTAATCCTTAGAAAACCATATGAGGTAATGCTGTGTTTTCCTGGAGTGAATGGATGATGCCTTTTTTGGTTGTCATTTTTGCATTACTAGGGTGGAATCCAGGACCTCAGGCATGCTAGGCAGAACTTTGCCAATGAGTTATAGTCCAAGCCCTTTAAAAAAATTTGAAACTATTATGACTGTACCTTGCTGCCCCCAAAGCCTTCTGGGCCACCTTTCAGAGGTGGCTGGATCTAGAGTGTGTGCTGCTGGGACTGCTTGGCACAGTTCTGGTGGGGCTTAAGGGTGACCTCTATACTGCCCTAGGGTGGGCAGCCTGCAGATAGTGTGAGAGACGTAGAGGGCTGATATGCTCTCGCCTGCCTGCGGGGTATGGACTATTTCTCCTCTGAGGTGCCCTCTGTCATGCCCCGTTTTTGTGCCAGCCTACTGTGGACTGAATCCTCTACAAACTGTGAGCCAAATAAACCTTTCCTCTTTTAACTCAGCTTCCTGGTATTTTGTTTTGGCAGTGAAAAAAGTAACTAGGGAAAGAAAAGATTTGATGACAAAAGCAAAAATATGGAAACAAAGCTTATATATATGGGGGTGGAGGGTTGGAGGGAGGGCATGGGAATGTGAAAAAATGACAGTCAAGACACATCATTTACAGGTACAAATTGTGAATGTTGAATGTGATCTTAATGTATATCTAGAATGTACCAATAAACTCAATAAAGGGGAAAAAATGAGAAAGGTAACTAAGAGAAAAAGTCCTGCTAAATTGCCCTGCTAGTCTTAAACTTGTGGTTCTCCTAGGTTGCAGTAGCTGAGATTATGGGCATGCATGCACCACCGAAACTAGTTTGGCAGTGCTGTGTGTGGAGCAGATTTCCTGTGTCTGAAAATGCTGTTTTATCTCTCACCCTGAGTTCTCTGCTTCCTTTCAGACTGGGCGATCTGATAATTCAGACTTCTCCTTGCCATTATGTTTTCATCTTCAAGTCCATCTTCTGCTGCCTTCTTAATCGTATTTACTTTCTTCTCTTTTTCTCACCAAGTTCTCTTTTCCTTAAAAGTCCTTGCCCTCAGTTTGCTCCAAAATGCATAAAACAAAAAAAGGAAATAAATTAGTAAAGCAATTCACAGATTAAAAAGTGGGTTCCATTTTTAATATTGCTGTAAGGTGTGAGCCCTGTTAGCAAGGAGTGTGTAATTTTTATGTCACATTTGCAAATATGTCTAGGTGCTAACAAGCCAGTGGTACATGTAATTTATTTAGTTTTGGTACTACTATCTTATATATTGTCTCAGCTTCCTACACTGAATTTTAGCACTTTTTTTTTCTTTTCCTCTTCGGGGAAATTTAATAGGTAAGTTCCTCCTAAAAGGGATGTGTGTGCTGTGGCAGGCTCAGGTGGGTTGTTTATGGGGTAGTAATGCTGTCAGTTGGGTGTATAAGGCCTCCACCTTTGAACTGTGTTCCTGAGCTGATGTGTACTGACTGGACTATAGGTCATTGTGTCATAGCTTCTGCTGTCACTCCAGGAGTAGTGAAATTGTCTTATCCAGGGAATTCTGCAGATGTCAGTGTTCCAGTTAATAGAGGTTTGCTTTGAACTGTTGCCTGTGGGAAAAGCGTTCCAGAAGGAAGAAGTTTTGAGCAGCCTTTTGCCTCGAAGGCATTACCAGATAATTGTGGTGAAGGGAGACTGTATCTGAGAGAAATGTTGCTGCCTGTCATGCTTAATAAATGACAATAAGGAAACTATCCTTCACTGAGCCGTGAGTAGAAGAACTATTTTTAAAAGGCAAAATTTGAGAGTGAAATGATAGGAATTTCATTTTCCTGGCACATTTTATGCTTTTTCTTCCACTTTTTTTTTCTTTTTTTTTTTGCACTGTGGAATGTGGCACTGACTGCTGGTGGGCATGAGTCACCATGCCTGGCATTATTGTATGTGGTTAGCAGGGATCAAACTCTCAGACTCGGGACCTTGTGCTTGCAAGGCAGGTGCTGGGACCATTGAGCTAAATCCCCAGCCCTCCACTTCTTATTTTTAAGGAGTTTGTCCTTAAAGACTTCCGAAGCCCACCAAGACCCAGGAGCTAAAATGATCCAATATATTAGCGGTCTTTTAGTTATAAATGAAACAAAATAAAAGGTTAAGCATTAGAATGGAGAACACCTCATGAATAAAAATAAGTTTGTATGCCCAATGATCTAAAGTTACCATGGACCAGGGACAATCTGGTTTCTCCCATGTCTGTAACTACCAGAGAATTAAAATATGTAGAAGGAAGAAGAAATTGTTGTTGTGATGGAAGAATACAGACAGCTACTTTTCTTATTGTTAACATTAATGTTTTTAAGGGAAACCAACTGTAAAAATGGTAGTTTTCACAAATTATTACCTGGGGTGCTGCTGCAAGCCCAGTGTAAAGACTGGGATTCAGGAGACATTGCTTTTCAGACTCATCTCATCAGGGAACCAAAATGATCAGAGTTATAGGTGAACAGTTGCAGAGGCAACATATCCCTGGGCCCAGAACTTTCTGGAGCTTAGGTCATGTTTAGAGGAAGGCATAACATTTAGATCAGATGAGACCTGTCCAAGAATTGGTCTTTTTCTTGTAGAAGGTACCTGTACTTTGATCGTAAGAGAATATGAATCTTCAAATAATTACTGATTGCCCATGAGGCACTGAGTTCTCTGAGGGCTCCCAGTTTAGGATAGATATGGCTAGGTACTAGGCATCTTAGGTAAACCTTAACTTTGTAAGCCATCCTCTTTTTAAAATTAAACCATGCTATCCAGTATCTGAGCCATACAGGCATAATCTACCCATAGTCTGCTATGTCTACATCCATCAGCAAAGCCAGAGGGAGAGGGGCTGGAAGAGAAAGCCTTTGGCAGCCTCATTTTTACCAAGACCAGAGAGTAGGAGATTGTAAAAATCCTTCATTAAATTAAAATGATTTGAATATTTCCAAGAAAATTGGGTGAAGGGCTTTATCATGACACAAGAAAATCTGCTCATGAGTGGCATCACTGGTTTCTGGAGGCTGCAGGTCTGGTGCTTTGAAAAAGAACATGGCCCTTATTTTTTGTAGCCAACTTCCAAATATCAGTTCTGCCTGGGAGTGCTGTTCACACCTTTGCATGCTGCTTTCTTTCTAAAACTTTCCTGTTTTAAAGAAGTAATTTTTCTTTTCCAGTGCTGGGGATTCAACCTCTTATCTTGCCCGTGCTAGGCAAGTCCTTTACCACTAAACTAGATCCCTAGCCTTCAACCAGTATTTCTAAGAGATTCTTACTGTGGTTCTTTCAATAGCTCACAGGTTTCTAAGCATCTTTAAAGATTGAGCTGAGAATCCTGCCTTCTCTAAAGTTTCCCTAGACCTTCCCAGGCTGAACGTGACTTTTTCGTCTTTGAAATGCTGCAGCAGCAAGATTGTCAGCAACAATATTTCTGGCAATGAATCGTGCAGTTTTATGACATCTCTTCTGCTGTCTACAACTGTTATTGAAACATTTCATTTAACTTTTCCCATTTTGCTCTTCCTGCCTTAACTAGTTTATTGAGCTCCACAAAAGGATATGTGATGTCTTTTGTTCTGTTACAGCCAACTGTCCCTCATCCTCCTCATGTTTACACAGGTATTATTGAGGGGATTTAATATATATTTTAATACTTTGATTTAAAAGTTGTGAGCCTATTTGTATTTTAATTCAGCAAAGTAGATGATCAGGAAGTAGTTACCTGAATTTTTCTTATTTTTTTCAAGGCAAGTTCCTTGTGAAAAGCTTTAAAATATTCTCTTGTATAATGTAAGAGAAAGAAATCTTCCTATTAACATACAGGGTTAATAGGCACATTTATCTTTGAGAGAATAGAGAGATTGCTATTTAAGTGTCTTATTTTTTAACTTTTGTATTTCATTTAAAGCATTCTTATATATAGTTTTGAATTAGGAATTTGGCAATAACATATGTATTGGCAGAACACCCAGAAATGATGTTTGCATTGAGACCCATCTGATTAGGAGCTGTTTTGACCTTTTCTGGTCCTAAATCACTGTAGAATACTTACTGTTGTGGAAGTTCTTTATTTTAACTGCTGTTCATGAAAATTGTTATATCTTGGCATTATTTGAGAACTTAATAATACCATTTGATCCGAGTTTTTGGCATTTGTTCTGGAATTGCTTCCTTTGCACAGTGCTACATGGTCTGGTTCGTACTCTTTTTTTCTACTTCTCCTGGTTTTTCTCCATTTCCTGAATAAACAAGCATAAGAAATATGTACCCTTGTAAGTAGCTGATCCCTAACTTCGTGGCTTAATGAATTTCTTCTCTTATAATAAGATATACAGCAAGCTGGGTATAGTTGCACACTTTTAATCCTAGCACTCTGGAGGAGACCAGCCTGGACTACATACTGAGGGCAAGGGCAGCTTGAACTATAAAGCAAGATCCTATCTCAGAAATAACAACAAAAAGAAGTACAGTAGTAAGCATTTACTGTCAGCAAAGATCTAGGCTTTTATTCTTTATTTCCAGTGGCTATCTTTTGCTTGATGTCTTCCAGCTTGCTTTGTCAAGGTCAAGGCATTTCAGGCACATTGAATATAGACAAAAAAGATGGGAAGTGGGACGGAGTAAAACAAATCTCTCCTCATGTCTCCCTCTTTTAACAGGATAGCCCAACTTTTGTCAGAAACCCTCAGCATATAATTCTGTTCTGTTTTGTTGGCCATGGCTTGGTCCCATGATCACCCATAGCTGCAAGAGAAGCTAGCAGGATACTTAGCACTGCAAGTTCTACAACAGAGGCTATAGAGAGAGGGGGGTTAATAATTTGCCACTCATGATGTTGGTCGTACTTGGAAAATTGAGAAAGCCTATATACTTTCTACTTAGTTGCTCTTCAGGTATTCAGTGTTAAAGTATTTAAGTGATACCTGCTTTGTAAAATTTTTGAGATTTTTTTCATTAACTTTCAAATTCCTTTGTAGAAAAATCATAGGTTTTTTTAGTTGGCCAGAATTATAAAACAATAGGGCCAGACATTTAGCTTAATGGCACTGCCTCGCAAGTACAAGGTCCTGAGTTTAATTCCCAGTACTGCACAAAAAAAAAAAAAAAAAAAAAAAAAAAAAAAAAAAAAAAAAAAAAAAAATATATATATATATATATATATATATATATATATATATCATGTATGTATGTGTGTGTGTGTGTAAGAATAGGGATGTTTTTCATATATTACAACGTATTTATTGACTTCTCATAAATTTAGCACTGTTGTCATACTTTAATACTCTATTCCTGGTCCTGTTTTGTCACATCTAATTTCTTGATAGCATTTCTAGGACAGGAGCCAGTAGAGGGTTTGGCACTGACTTTAGTTGTCATATCTCTTTTGCCTCTTTAATCTGGAACATTTCCTCAGTGGTACTTTTTGTTTCTGAAGTGGAGGCTACTTCAACCTTGCAATCTTCCTGCCTTAACTTCCTGAGTAGCTGAGATTTCAGGTATACACCACCATAAATGGCAAGAAAATTTGTGTGTGTGTGCGTATGCATGTGCACGTGTGTATGTGTGTGTATCGAACCCAAAGCCTTCACATTGAGCTATATCCCCAGCCCTTTGTAAATTTTTTTTTTTAGGTTTTTTGAGACAGGGTCTCACTTTGTGGTTCAGGCTGGCCCTGAGCTCAGCCTCCAACTCACATCACAGCAATCCTCCTGCCTCGAGTGCTGGGATTACAGGCATGAGCCACCATGCCCGGCACTGTGGTATGTGGTACTGATTGCTGCTGGGTGTGGGTCTCCACACCCAGTATTGTATGTGGTTGTTGGGCATTCAAACCCGGGCCCTTGCGCTTGCAAGACAGGCGCCGGAACCACTGAGCTAACTCCCCGGCCCTAAATTTTATTTTTTAATTATCAGACAATATCTCATTTGGTTGCCCAGGCTGGACTCACGTGCTGGTCCTCTTTCCTCAGCCTCCCAGAGTGCAGAGATTACAGGTAGTTATCAGAATGCCCACATAAACATAGTTTTGACAGATTCCTGAAGGTGAATGCAGAGCAGTACCCTGAGGTGCTGACTGCTTTAGATGACAATGTGGGTCTAGACTGAAAAGCACCCTCCTTGGAAAGTCTGTTTGTTGTTGACTTTTGCCCCTCTTTATGAATTTCTGGTAATACAATTGGATCTTAAATGTCCCCAATGGCTCATATGTTGAAGGATTTTAGTTCCTAATCCGTGGTGCTGTTAGGAGACAGTAGAACCTTTAAGGAGTAGAGTCTATTGCAAGGAAATTTGGTGATTGGGGGCCATTCTTTTCAAGGGGCCTTGGAGCCCCAGCCTTGTCCTTTTCCTCCTTCCGCCCGCTGGCTACCAAGTGCTCTCTGCCTCACTGTAGGCCCCAAAACAATGGGGCCAAGGGACCATGGGCTGAACAAGCCAAAAGAAACCTCTCTTCTTTTTAAATTGACCCTCTCAGCTATTTTTTTTTTAATGGAGTGAGGGAAAGTTTATTAACACTAGGCTTAGGTGAAATTATCCACAGGTGGGAAAGGGAGCTATAAGGAGAGAGAGAGAGTTGATCCCTTCCTTTTGACCTGAGTTTTGCTTCCTGTGACACAGTGAATATAATGTACAAGGTGTGGTTAGTACCATTGTTTTAGGGGGAAAGATACACTTTCCATATACATTGGACTGTCTTAGTTTGCCAAAGTTGAACAAAAGAAATACTGTTAGATTTTATAGATTAGAATATTACAGACTCTTACTTAATGGATCTGTGTTAAAAAATGTTAATAAGAGACTTTGATTGAGTCAAGTTAATAGTGTATTTCAAGGAGATGAAATGTTCAGCAGCCCCGGCAAACTGTGCAAGGTGGGCTCTGAGTTTTAATTAAAACTGTCCACAGACTGGGGCTTCATGTCTCTTGCACCCTTTTCATTGAAAGGGGGCAACAGTTTGTCTCTCTCAGCCCAGGTAAGGCTGCCTGGCCATCTTCGTAGTAGACCTTTTAATTACCAGCAGCAGCCTAGGAGACGATGAGCAACAGGGCAGTCAACACTCGGGCAGCACGTGTTGTGCTGATTAGTGTGGCTGGTTAGAGTGCGGACTAATGAGGCCAAGGTCACGGACTCGGCCCGCAGCCCAGGTAGCCCGGCCGCCCCCCAAACTGCAGCCCGGCCTCTCAGCTGCCTCACAGATGTTCACCACCGTCTGGAAGGGGGCCAGGGAGGCGCGGGCCAGGAGTCAGCACGGGCTCTTTGTGTTTAAAAGCAAACCAAATAAAAGCAGGTTCTCTAATGTACCACCTCCTGTGATTCCTCTCTAGGAATATCAGACTTAATGATTTAAATTTAATTTGTTAGCCATTTGGTGGTTAATTTAAAAAAAAAAAAAGCCTAACGATTTATTAGCATTTTTATAATAAGCAACATTTAATATCTATTAATGAGAGTTCAAATGGATCAACAATTTAATTTCATAATAAAATGAATCAGAAAAGTACTGTATGGAAACTCCATACTGTGAGCATGCTCTGCATGTTTTGCAACCTTGGTTCTTATTAGACAGCAATTGAGGGGAATGAAGCTCTTCTGTCCCTTCCACCAGCAGTGCTTCCAAGGAGAGGTTGGGGAGAGGTCACTGCAGTTTTTGTTTGGTTCCACAAATATCAGAGCCTAATAACCACCAAGTCTTCATTCTGTCTCGTGCTCTTTCCCTGGTGGTGGTGACTGAAGCAGGGTGGCCCATATCACACCTGGACAAGTGTGAGAAAGACACAAAAGGCTTACAAGTGTTTAAGGTTTAAAAGCCTTGCAAATTCCAGCCAGCCTGGCCTGCTCAGCCAGGCCCTATCTCAAAATAATGTAAAGTAAAATAGGCAGGATAGAGCTCAGAGGGAAGAAAGCAAGCAGGTCAGCACTGTGACATGACCCCCCGCCCAAACCTGAGCTTCTTTATCAACCAGCAGTGTTCCAGAGCAGAACTGAGCAGGTACAAAGGGCTGAATGGGGAGTGGGTCTCTCCTGTCAAAAGACCAAAACTCTAGGTTAAGGTCACCCATCAGGGTGCACGTAGGGGACAACAGGGATAGCATGAGCCGCCCTGGGTCCCAGTCCAGCCAGCATGTGTACAGTCTGACTGTGGGCTCCCTGCCGCCTCAGTCCATCCCTGGGTGTGCGTCTCAGGGCCAGCCCTGATCGCAAGAGTAAGTCCAACGCTCTGGGGAGGGGCAGAGTGCCGCCTTGGAAATGGTTTAATTGATTCAAGGATTAGTAGTTTTAGCCATTGGCGGCAGAGCCTGTGAATTTCAGAACCCTCGAGGAGCTTGGCCCAATTAGGAAGCCAGCTGGAGCCTCCCGGCGCAGGCAGCCGTGGTACCTGCTGTCTGATGTTTTGCCAACTTGCTTCAGTGCAATCACTCCGCAGCACTGGGATGATGTTTCAATTTAGCCTGCTGCTCAGTCAGGACTCTTCTGAGCCTCATTGTCCAGGAGCGGGCTTCCTGCCTGTGACTTCTCTCCTCATGCCTTGCCTCTGTTGGACACGAGCATGTCACTGCTCACTGGCCGAGTGAGTTGTTAGGATCCTGGGCTGTGGGTTGGCAGGTTTCCACTCTCTGATGAGTGGCTGCCTGGCTGGCAGGAGAAGATCCCAGGTTCTTTAAACCCAAGCGAGGAGCCTTGGCATTTAAACTCTAGAGTTCTCAGTGTGTCTGTGTCTGTGAATGGCCTGATCTCTCAGTTGTGCTACAGAGTATTAAGAATTTAGAGTCACATCTGGGACTGTAGATGACAACAATGATGACAATGATGACGATGTACACTTGAGGAACTTCCTGAGCTTGTGCACCTTGCGCAGCAGAAGTGGGGACTCACCTTCCCAAACCCTGAGGCCTGTGTCCGTCCTAAGACACAGGATGAATGAAGGCAGGTTAGAGTTAGGCAGGCAGGTGGGCACCATGCTGTGCAGTCCCCTACCACAGCGACAGTTCACACTCCCTTGTGGCTGCTGGTGGGTGCCACGGCCTCACAGGCCTCTGCCGTGCTTCTGGAACATTCTTTCCAGATCCAGACCTTTATACTTGCTGCTCCTTCTTCCTGGATGAAAGTTCCTCCCCAGCTCTTACTGCAGAGTCCTCTTTCACATCGCAGTACCTCAGCTTGTGTGACCCCTCCGAGAGGTGGCCTCTGTGCCCGGCCTCCTTCTAGGATCCTACTTCCCCGTTACTACTCTATTCTGCCAGCCAGTTTCTCTCTCTGTCCAATAGCTTGTCTGTTTGCTTCATTGTTTTCTGTTCTGTGTCCATTTTGTGCTGCTGTAGCAAAATGCCACAGATTGGAAAATTTATTAAGAAAATTGACTTCTTGTAGTTCTGGAGGCTGGAAGTCCAATAGCAAGGCATCAGCATCTGTCGCAGACCTCGTTACTGGGTCGCCCCATGGCAGGAGCTGGAAGGGCGAGAGGGCGGGAGTGACAGGAGAAGGCGCTAACCTCATCCTTGGAAGCAGGAGCTCCTCCTGCTGCAGGAACCCACTCACTATAACTGTATCAGTCCATCTGTTCAGGCAGGGCACTCCTGCCTTGCTCACCTCAGTACATGCAATGTTTAGTGCAAACTGCAGGGGACACGTGGAAACCACAGCACATCCACCGCCACTCCCATAAGGCACCAGGAGCCAAGCCTGTCTTATCCTCTGTGCCTAGAACTGTACTTTGCCCAAGAACAAACAGACATTAAATGGCTAATTGAATGATGAGATGAATGTGATCTCTGGTCAGAAGAAAATCTCTCTGTAATCCAGTCAGACACCCTGTGCCATCTCTAAGGGCCAGGGAGACACTGCAGATGGAAGGGCAGGTGGTATAGGTGGACCTCTTGTTGTATACAAAGTCTCCTAGCAGGGTCTTTCTGACTCCACCTTCTGAGGCTGTGTGGTGTCTACATAGCAGGAACCACGTCATACGACTGGGAGTGCCATTCTGGGGTGCACTGTGTGTATGATGCCCCCCAGCTCTGCTGTGAAACAGTCTCAGAGCAGAGCGATCGTGGCCAGTCCACTTGCAGTGGAGGCTAGCTGTGAAGCTCTGGGTGGGGACTCAGATGCTGTCCTGGGTCAGGGGGGTTCTAGGGGACAGGTCAGCTGCCTCTTCTGAGAGGCAGCCTGGAATCAGTGTCAAGATGTTGTTAATGGAAGCAGTTGTGTGTGGGGTGCAGAGGATCAGAAATGTGAATAGAAATGTGAGACGTCTCTACTGTACTTCCCACTCATATTTTCTCTACATCTAAAAAAATAGTCTATTTTTTAAAAAAAAAATCGAGTCTATTATTATTTTTTAATCTTTAAAGAGTAGGAGGCTGGGGCCTCAGCAGAACCAAAGGTTTGGAGAGAGAGCTACTTTCCATTGTTGAAAGAACACTCTTAGAATGGACTCTCAGTAGATCTGACCCACCATGGATCCCAGGATCCCATCCTGTTTTCACACAATGGCAGTGATAATGAGCTACAGGGTTTCCCAGGCAGATACCAGAACAAGGGTGTGAAACTCACAAGGTCATTTTCAGGGTAACCTACAAATTCCATCAGGCTTTGTTTGGATCTGTATGTCCCTCAGGTATATAATAGAGAAAGGTTGGGCCAATCCACCTTGCTCATAGCATTTTAAAAGGATTTTGGAGCCAAGAGAGAATTTGAAGAAACATTTGGAAAAGTGAGCACTTGGTGAAATTTACCAAAAGGTAAGAGTGAAAGACATGGAGGATGGTGAGCAGTTTAAAGATTAAACGAAGAAAGGAAAGAAAAGACAGATATTCTTGAAGGCTATAAGTAGGCAAATGAGAATTTCAAGGGCTACGGAAATGAAGGGCAGTGCTGTCAGGACTTCAGGGGATAAAGAACAGGGCAGCTTTCAGGGAACCCCGAGTGGAATAACCAGGGTGGTGGACAGACCTGCGTGCTCCTTTATAAACCAGCCACTTCAGCGTGGACACACACTCATTCACAGCAGCCGAGAGGTGGAAGTCAACCCAGTGTTCCTCCCTGAATGACTGTGTACATAAAGTTCGCTGCACGCACACAGTGAAATATTACTCATCCTCAAAAAGGAAGGAAATTCTAACACATTCTATAGCAGAGGTGTACCTTGAGGACATTATGCCAGTGAAATGAGCCTGCCATAGGTTAGTGCGTGATTCACTTATATGAGGTACATAGGCAAATTAAGTGTCATTTGGCACAGGCTGGGAAGAGAGGATTAAATAGTGGCTATTTAATAAATACAGAGTTTCAGTCTTGCAAGGTGAGAAAGTTCCAGGGATTGGTTGCATGCCAGTGTGAATACAGTCAGTGCTGCTTAACAATACACTTAGAAGTGACTAACAGTACATGGTAGTTTACATGCTTTTGCCACAATTAAAAAAGCAGCTTCCCCTCCCTAGGCCTACAGTTGTCACCAAGGACCATCACTTTCGGTTAAGTTCTGAATTGCCCTACCTAGCTGCCCCCACATCTTGCCAGGTATGTGTACAATCACTCGGGCCCCTGTCTTACTCAGCTTAGGCTGCTGTGGCAAAATACCATGAATTTGGGTACTTAAGTAATGGACATTTATTTGTAGTTCAAGAGACTGGAGGCCTGAGATTGGCTAGGGTCTGGGGAGGGCCTTCTTCCGGTTTGTAGAGAGCCACCATCTTGCCATGAGCTCACATGACAGGCTCGGAGAGAAAATGGACAAGGGGCCTCCGTGTTTACTTCTTAGAAATCTCATCATAAGGACTCCCTCCATGACCTCCCCGAACACTGATAATCTTCTACAGCCCCATCTCCAAATGCCACGACACTGGAAGTACAGTCTAGTCCATGGCACATCATCCTTTCCTCCCACTCAAGAATTCAAAGGAACTTATCCAGCTCCCTGCTTCCACTCCTTCTGTTTTTGAGCATCTTGGGCCATCTTAGGAGCACTTGTCCTGTTCCCAGTGGCTCTTAGGACCCTGAGGTGTAGACATCCTTTGAGAATACCTGCCCAGCTCCCCTGGTCTTATACCCGAGGCTTCAACAGTATACCCGAGGCCTCAACAGATGTCTTTCTCCCATGCCATAGACATGATTGTATATGGCTGTGTGTGAAACCTGGACTCACTGTGGATCCCATGCCGCAGAGACTCAGAGGCAGAGCAGCATTTCTATTATCACTTAGTAATTGGAGTTTTGCAGGCTTGGGATTACTGCTAATGGAAAGCAAATGGGCTCCGAATCAAGAAATAAGCACTTGAACAGCCAGCACCACTCAGTAAAGCGAAGAGGCTATTATGCCACTTTATGTGGATAGAGATCATCATTTGGAGAAAGATTTGCAAAGATCTCACCAGCACAGGGAAGCCACCCCTCCCTGCACAGCTCTGCCCTCCCTGCCCGTGGAGCTGGGTGAGGAGTTCCCAGACAGGGAGGCTTCCTGCAGCACCAGTTGCTGCCCAGGACCAGGCTGTCCCCTGGTTGGATAGACATTTGATTTTAGCTTTGCCCTCTGCTTTTTCTCTGGTACACAAAGCCCAGAGAAGCAACCCCCCTCAGCCCCTCCTTCCATTTTCTCAGCCTTCCCAGCTGAGGCCCAGAGGGCAGGCAGGCAGTGACAGGTTGGGCTGGGACAGTTATGGACGAAGAGTCCAGAACAGCGGCTCTTGACTCAAGGAGAGGGAAGTGGCTGCACAGAGCGACATTTCGCAGGGTTGGCTGACCCTCGGTCTCTCTGTGAATCTTGCCCTTTCTCCTCGGTGGGGTAGCGTCAGCCATCATACATTTACATGAGGGCCCTTTTCTCCATAGATCATGCCACCCCCTTCTCAGTTGCTAAAAGGCGATTTAATATGCAGAAGCCCTGCTAGAACAGCGTTAGGTTATGACATGAGGAAATGGGAAAAAAACCTAAGCCCAAACTCTGCCCTTCAGGTGTCCTGGGAGAGCACAGTGCTGCCAAGGACAGAGAGGGTGTGCTGTGGTTCTCAGGTGTGGAAAACTAAGGGGAAACTGAGGTCACTTTTGCTGTTTACTAAAGACTGTCCAGGCTCACATAAGTCATCATGTCAAGTCAGTCCGAGGGCTCCCTGGGGCCTGAATTTTACTTCCTCTCAGTGGCATAGGCCGGGACCTTTCTAGAAGTCTCTTGCAGGAAGGGAAGTGAGGAGGCCATGAACTCTGTGGCCCCAGCCCCTCTGAAAGGTGCTTTCACTCACCAGTGACCATCTCACTTAGCCATTAAATGTCACTGCAGCCCATCCGCACAGGGGAGAAAATCTACATCTAGCAGTAAAAAAGGTGACAAAATGAAAGAAGTTGTGAAATGACATTTTTTTCCAGCAGGTTTGTCATATCTCCTGCATGGAGGAAAATTGCTTTCTGTAAATCTTGGTCCAACAGAACAAAACACCTATTTCTTTCCAGTTGGGGAGACAGCCGTTCTCCTCGGCATAATGAAGGTATTGTAAGCTGTGACTTTTACAAAGTCGGAGGGAAACCAATCTGCAATCTTGACAGATATGATCTTTCTGGGATGCACTGTTCGTTTACGGCGGCGAGAGACCTCAATTAATTTATGAGCGAGGACAGCAGGATGTGACCCCTTGCGCATAGTCTAGGTGGAGCTGTCCCTGTCTGAATTTATGTTCTGGTAATTTAAAAAGATTTATATTAAGCTTTTCTTTCATTTTGAGAGTAGATTAAAATTCTAATGGAAACCATTTGTATGCATTTGTTGAATTGAATAGTATTTATGGCTGTGTAAAAAAAATTCTGCAAAATTCTACCGATAATAAAGTCAGTGAAGCAAGAATAAGTGTAAAAACAGGAAGGAAACACTCAATAGAAACCATACAGTATTATACAAGCATAATGAGGGAGAGAAGCCAAGCAGAACGGGGCAGGGATTAAGCCCCCGGATGGGATCGTTTTCCTTATTTAGTGTAAGGTTTTTATAGCCCTTTTATGACTTAAAACCAAATTTTAATTTTGAAATAGGCCAGAGCAGTCCTCGGACCCCGTGGCCACGTCGCCCTTTCCCATCATCCCTGAACTCTCACGGTCAGGATGAACCCGCAGCAAAGAAACTCGAGCTGCATCTCGGAAAATATGCTGATGGCAGGAAAAGAAGACACATTAAGCGGGAGGCCAGGGGTGAGCGAGTGAAGCAAGAATCTGAGGCCCCCGGGAGCAGGTGGGAGGGAGACCAGCACTCTGGTCCGCCAGGTGTACCCCGGCAACTACGCTCACCGCCGTGGGCTCCTGGCCAGTGCCTGTACCGGGGCCGCCTCCGTCAGCTCCCGGGAAGGGCGAGGAGCATGCGCCACAGCCTCACCAGGCTGAGGCAGTGCGGAGGAGCAGGGCGATCTGCAAACAGGACCATCTGCGAGGACAGTCTGTGTGGCCAGAGCCCGCGAAGGTGCTTGTGTATGTGTATGGGGGGGGGGGCGCCCTCCAGGCCCGCACCATGAAGGAAGGGTGAGGACAAGGGTGCTCTCAACACTCAGGCCAGAGCCCTCAAAGGTGCTTGTGTGTGGGGGGGGGTGGGGGTTGGGGGGGCGCCCTCCAGGCCTGCACTGTGCAGGAAGGGTCGGGACAAGGGCTCTCTTAGCACCCAAGCCAGCGCCTGGAGCTGTACCAGAAGCTCACGTTTGCCTAGAAATCACCACCCGTGGGAGCATTTTGCAGTGAGGCCAAGCGCAAAGGTTAGCAGTACTGGGTGAAGTGCAAATGGGGGTTTCTGGAATCTCCCTGCTTGGTTCCTGTGCGGGTGCTGTCCCTGCCCTGAAAGCATATTCTTGAACAGAGCGGCACGGAAGTCATAATATACCCTATGATGCCCGAGACCAGGACTATGCTTCAGCAAACTTCTCAGGGGCACAGTGGTATTGCTGTCAGTAGAAGTCAACATGGAAAACACGGAACATCTTAAGAAAGCACTGAGTCCTCTTACAATGGCTCCTGAGCCTAAAGTACAGGAGTTTGACTGAGGTGCTTTCTGAGGCAAATATCTTCTCTCTACTTCCCCTTCCTGCCAAATGGGTCTTTTGGGCCACAGGGTCTGATCCCTTCTAAGCAACTGCACTGCATGTCACTTGGTTAGGACATGAACTGGGTCTGGCTAACTTGTCTCCTGGCACATCACAGTAGGGTGTAGTTCCCCGGATGCAGTAGGCCCTCCTACCTATTTCCTGGGAGAAACAAATATGATCCAGGCCCACAGGGACACAGGATAAAACAGGATCCTGCCAAGTAATGGCTGAGCCCTGTGTTCAGGTGCTGGTATAAAGACTTAGTTCTGGGCCTCAGCTCTACATGACTGGGAACACATTTTCAGAAATTTCTTTTTTACCGCTTTTTACCACTAATGTTACAAAACAATACTTTATGTAATTTAGTGAAATTCCCACATATGCCAAGCACCAGAAGTTTTACATATTTTAAAAATCATTATTAGAGTACCAAATTAATCCTAGAAGGCAAGTGACATTATTGTCATCCTGTTCCCAGATGAAAAATGAGCCGTGGAGCAATTTAAAACCCTGACTATTGACTGTTAGGGAAGGGCAGGAGTTGGGGGTTGGGGAGCAGAGAATGCAGGGAGAGGATGAAATCAACACACAGCACAGGCATCTGGGAAATGCCACCGTCAGTCCCACTGATTTGTACATTGAACATATATCATACTTATAATTTAAAACTGCTTGTTTTTCTATAACTGCTAAGAGGGAGAGGGAGCATTTGAATTCACATTGGATCCTAAAATCTAATTCTCAATCACTTATTCTACTCCTTAACAATTCTTCCTCACACCTTTGTTATGCCTGGCTCTGTGGGGTGGGAGGAGGTGGAAGATGTCACTGCTTAGCTCTGAAGAAATCCATTGCTTAGCTCTGAAGAAATCCATAAACTATAGGGAAAATCCACATGTAAACAAGACCCATCCATAGGATGTAATGGTGTATAGAGGCATAGTTTTGACAAACCTTAATATGGATGGAAATCGATGAAGCAGGATTTTCTGGAACTAGCTCTTGGAAAATGAATTCTTCTGCTAGAACAGCTTCATGAATACCAAGAGTGATAAAGTCTGTATTCAGCTGTCCTCTCGTTTGTGAGGACTTCCTTGACTCTCTCCTATAAAGAGCAAACTGGCTTCCCATCAGCCCAGCACGTAGTGCACATGACATACCACATGTGGCAAGCTGAATGGGGCCACCAAATGTCTATGCTCCAATGTGTGAGCCTGTGAATGTGTTGTGTTATAAAACAAAATAGACTTTGCATATATCACTGAGCTAATGACATCAAAATTTGGTCAGATCATCCTAGATTATCCAGGTGGGCTTGACATGATCACATTAGCCAGTAACAAAGAGGCATAAGGTCAAAAAGAGGCAGGCAGAGGTCAAAAAGAGGCAAAGATGGGAGAAGGAGTCACAAGTAGCTACTAGAAGCTGACAAAATCTAGCTGCTTGAACTTCTGACCTCTAGAAGTATAAGAGAATGAATGTGTGACATGTTAAGCCATCGAGCTTGCAGTATTTTTTTTTATACACAAAAATAGCAAAGTCTGCTTGAGCTGTGCAAGTTCCTAGTCTGTCTTCTTTTGCTGGGATGAGAACTCTGAGGTCAGGGCCTTTGTCTATGAAGTTAACTGTTGTAACCTCAGTGCCAAGAGCAGAGTGTAGCCCTGGAATATGTGCTGTATGAATGCAGACAGGTGAAGGGAGATCAGCACCGGAAACAGGGCCTCAAGGCATGAAAGGCCTTAAGTGCCATGGCATGTGGCTACTTCAGGAGCTAAAACTGGAACGTGGTGGGCAGTTGAAGGTGCTGGAGGGAGCTTATGCTGGGAAACTTTCTACTTAAATCTGCAAGGGAGGAAGGAAGAGTTGTTGAGAGCAGAGAGCCATGATTAGGTTTTTAAGTCATTTAAAAAGATAATTTTCCTGTTCTGTATTAAACATTTAGATATACAGAAACACAAGTAAAAGCCTTAAAGTCATTCAATCTCATTGTCTAGAGTTAGCCACTGTTAATATTTTGGTATGTATTTCTCTTTAAAATTGAGATTTTTCTTTGTATACTTTCTGAGATTGGCATTTTTCCCTTAATGTGAATTTCTCTATGCAATTGAATATTCCCCTAAAAATGTGGTGCTTAATGAGTACATAGAATCATATCGTACAACCTTCATTATGTTTATTTAATCAGTTCCTCCAAACTGGATGATTCTTTTATTCTTCATATTTTATTACTATAAGAAATAATAGTGGCACCTGTTATACAGTAGCCATTCAATATTTGTTGAATGACTAAATGAATGTTTCAGGGAACATTTTCAGCTGTAAGTTTCTGTATGTATGTTTAATGACTTCTTTAGGAAAAAAAATCCTTGCAAGTAAACACTATTGGGTCAAAAACAGTCTTTTTAAATGGCTCTTGATACATATGGCCAAACTGCCTTTTGTAAGGTTGTAAAAGTTATAACTCCATCAGCAGTATATGAGTCCATAATTTCACTGCACCAATGTTGGTACTGTAATTTCCAAAACCTGCATTTGTGTTGTAGAAAAGTTTCTATGGGGATTGGGAAGTAGTAGTTAAGGGGTCTTATAAAGTTCAGGCAAACAACAGTAAGAATTTGAACTATAGCAATGCGATATTATGAGGGAGAAGACATATATGAGAAGAGTACTGGGTGTAGAATTCATGGAACTTGACTGCAGAAGGCCAGCAGGATGGTGTGGAGAGGACTCTTCATTGAAAGTGACAAGAGGCCAACTCTGACTTCAGTAAGCAGAGCTTCATTGTAAGAACTAGTTAAGACCGAAAGTCTTACCAAACACTCTAGACCAAAAGTCTTACAAATGTAAGACTGAAAGCCTTGTCAAGTGCTCTGGGGAGCAGGCTGTGGTGAGGGTCACCTGAGAAAGAACACGTGGGGCAGAAGTTAGATGTTAACGCAGACCTTTATTAGTCTGGCCAGACAGCACTCCCTATGTGCTGGACTTAGAGAGGCACCCTGGCTCAGAGTTGGGGCTTTTTACAGGGGCAGTGTGGGAACCAAGCAAGCAGAAGTACAGAAGTGAGATTTTTGCAGTTAGGGGCATTTCTACCTTATCTCTACATCACAGTTACAAGAACATTGTTCAGGACAGGCACAGCAGTTTTGACTTATCCCTGCAACACAGTTACAAAGACATCCAGGGGTTTCCTGCTGGGAGCTGGGCACACAGGCACACTCTCACATAGGCACCGTCAGGGAACTCAAGGTCTTTTGGGGTTCTGAGAGGGCCTGAGAAAAAATGGCTTTACTTTTGTCTCACTAGGGAGTCTTAGTTGCTTTGCTCATTGTTGAAACAAAATACTGGACACTCAAGTTAAAGGAGGAAAGGTTTATTTGGCTCACAGTTTGTAGAGGGCTCAGCCCATGGTAGACTGGCACCAAGAAACAGCACATCAGCCCTCTGTATTCCTTACATTTTCTGCAGGATGCCCACCTTGGGGCCAAGGTGGAGCTTACCCTAACCCCAGCCTGAACTGTGCTAAGTGGTCCCAGCAGCACACTCTAGATCCAGCCACCTCTGAAAAGTGCACCATGAGGTTTTGGGGGCCATCTAGACACAAGCCATAACGGGGGGAAATTCACCAAGTCAAAAAGCAAAGGCATAGGTACCTGCCAGCCTGTGTCTGGCATCGTTTTAACATGTGGGAGACAGAAATTGATGGTCATTAACTCCTCAGAGCCCTGCTGTTGGGATGTCTGTTTTGTAGCAAGTTGCTTTAGGTTCAAATTCATGCAAAAGGACCAGTCTGGCTTACCGTGGATCCATTTGCCATCCTGTGGTCAGAGACAGGGGATGCCTTGATTGACAGTCCTACCAGGAAAAGGTAGAGGTGTGTATTTCTAGATGAAGATCATTTACATAATTTTGAAGCATTGAGAACTCCATGGCTGGACAGCCCTCCTAAGGGGGCATTGTGTGTGACTAGGAAGCAGAGATGAACTATTTGGAAGAAGTGATCCTGAGGTTACAAGATTATCGCTTCCCAATTTAATAATTCCTACTCATAGTTCAGTCTCTGAACATGAGAATAACTCCTTTCCAAGAAGAAGAAATAGACACAAATCTAGCTTCTTGGCCTTGTTGGGATCCTGGTTCAAATCCCCTTTGGCTTTAGGCCAGAGGTGGCGGACCTTTTGGAGCTCTCAGTGATATAAACAGCTCATGGTGGCACATGTGCCGGAAGTTCCCCACCATGGCCTCTGCCCATCCACACAGCTCTTGCCGAGCCCAGTGTGGTGGGCGGCTGTCTGACCACCTATCATTTCTGCTATCCCTTGATGCATGAAGCTCCCCCTGGGAGCAGCTGCTCACCCCGTGACAATATTTCCAGCCCCACTATCCCTGAGTGGAGCCAGCTGACTCCTTCTCCCAAGGAAAGCTGCACTCCAGCTAGCCACACCCTACTGACAGCTTTGTGAGTGAGAAATAAACTTTGAATATGTCTCCCTATGGAAATGTTGGGCTTACTTGTCAGGATAGCTAATGAATAACCTAAACACCTCAAGGTACTTGTTTAATAAAGACCCGTTTAATAAAGGAATAGCAATGGGTGGCTCTGACCTCATAGAGTTCCAGAGAAACATAATTCCTAAAACAGGAAATATCCCCACAATTCTGCTTTTGGATGTACATCCAAGGGAAATGAAAATGCATGGCCTCACAGAGAGCTGCATATGAATGTTTGTAGTAGTGTTCTCTATAATGGCCCCCAAGTGGATAGCAAAATGTCCATTAACTGATGAACACACAAATAAAACCTGGGGGCTCCCAGAATGCTGTTTGACAATAGGAAGGTACAAAGTATTGATATGTCTTAAACAATAGATGAGCCTTGAAAATATTATATCATGATGAAAGGCCACATGTCACCTGATTCTGTTTATATGAAATGTTGGAAATAGGCAGAGCTCTGGAGATAGGTAGATGGTTGGCCACCTAGGGGTTGGGAGAGGACAGATTGGAAAGAAATGGAGAGCAGCTGCTAATGAGATGGAGTTTCTTTTGGGAGTGGGGAACGTGCTCTAAAATTTGTGGTGGTGAACGCTGCACAATTCTGTGAATATACTTCAGTCTTGAATTGTATTTTCTAAATATGTAATTGCAAACGAAGTCTCAATGATGCTTTTTTTTAAAAAAGAGAGAAACAAAGAAAATGACAACAAAATAAGACAGTGATAAGAAATAACAGAATGTGACAAATCATTTCTACGCATTCTAGCAAGCTCGTCTCTCCTAGGCCAGAGGAAAAGTAAAGTGACACGGTCCCAAAGAAAACAGACACATCTCCCTCCTGTAAATAAATAAACCCAATATCTGTTTCACAGAAAGGATAGAAACTCTGGATTCCATAAGCTAACAAGGCTTTATTTCCAAATAAAGTAAGAATATGAAGATCAAAGAAGAGCTGACCAAGGACCAATCTCAGACAGATTAAAAGAGGTCGTAGATCTTCTTTGCAAAGTATTAAAAACCAATCAAACCAAAGACACTTCTCAAGAAACATAAAGAAAAATGAGCTCATTAGTATCAAGAGGACTGAAGAGAGATTCATACAGGATTCTGTGACTGAGTGAGACACAACTGAGTGGGGACAGACAACACTCATCAGAAGCTCAGGACAAGAACCACTTTGAAATACACTGCTTTCCACTGGGAGTGCAACCAGGATCTGGGGAAATTATTTTCATTAAAATGGAGAGAGAAAAACAAATGAAAAAGAAGCCAAAGGGTCTTTCAAATATTTACCATGAGTTCATACGTTGAAAGGATGATAAGAAAACTGAGATTATAATGACTAATTTAAAACATCATTATTTCCAATGGAGACAAAAAGCTGGCAAAAATATTGGTGTCTTAAATTGGGGAGAGATTTGCTTGCTTACACTGTCCACTGGAAAGTGCCAGGAGCTGCCCTTCCCTCAGGGCAGGGCTCAGGACCCTGGTCTCTAAACTCCAGGCTAGGACCCTGGTTTAATTCAGGCTCTTTGAATAGATTTTCTGCTTTGTGTTGTTAGCAAATACTGAGACATTCACCAAAGTCTAAATGATTCTAGACCTGAAAACTTGTTTCTGGCAGAAAAGAGTGGCAGGCAGAATTGATAGAGAATTTCAAGTTTGATGAAACTCAGAAAGAGAAGGAGAAAGACAGGCTTTGCTCCTAACAAGCACATGATTCTATGAATTCTGTAAGAGTTTACTCTTAAGAAATTACTCGCTCACTTTGTGGGCGAAGAATCCCTCTGTTTTATCATGGAGAGAGCAGAGCACCTGGTGCTGGTGGTCACTTTTATCTTTATAGGTGCTGGCAGGTCGGGCTTCATGCATCAGTGAAGGGACTGCGATTGGAAGTGGACACTCACCCTCCTGGTCACTGTGCTGAGTGGCTGCCCCTCCAACTTTCAAGTTTATCATCTTCTCAAGGCTCCCCACAGCCTCCTGAGAAAAATGGCTTCCCCTTGCCTCCCCCTTCCAGAAACACTGTTTTCCTCATCTCCTCAAAGGAGGAAATGATGGGAATAAAATCACTACAGTAAGCCAGGCCTGGTGGCTCATGCCTGTTGTCCTAGCACTTGGAAAGTTGAGGCAGGAGGATCACTGTGTGTTCGAGGTCAGCATGACCACATAGTGAGTTCAGAGCCAGCCTGAACTACAAAGCAATATCCTGTCTCAATAAAATAAAGTAAATTACTACAGTATTATCATACTTTAGTAGCTATCCATACTGTTAGTTATATTGGGTCACTTTGCAAGGCCTAGGTTTTCCAAATTTGGCTTGTTTTATGGTACAGACTGAGGATAAAATTGCTGTCAGTTTTCTTTGCCTCGGGAGTGGAAGGGAGGCTGTCTATGCAGTGGGATTCAAACACATTTGTCACCCAAGGTCCTTGCTGGGGTGTGACATCACTTGGTACTAGAAGGTTTGACAGCAGCCTGGAGCTTTGGAACTGGACTTTTCTGGGACTGGAGCCTCTGAGTTAGCAGGCAGCAGGGGGTGGCCTGCTTAGGTTGATGCTGATCCACCTGATGAATCTGGGCAGCTCACCGAGACCCAGAGTGGACTCGGCAGCTTTCTGTGGGAGTATTCGCTGTATCCAACCGGGTCCCAGGCCCTCTGGCCACAGTAGGTGCTTATATATTCTTCCCCCTGAGCTGCTGCAGCCTGCTGTCCCTATAAACAGATATAAAATTCTTTGCGGTGTGATTTGAAAGCAGGGATTCTGAAAACTTATTTGTATGAGGGACCCTTTGAGCATCAGTGAACCTCATTTCGGAATAATGCTCTTTTTCTTGCCCCCTTCTCTCCCTCCATTCTCTCCTCCCTCCCTGACCCTTTCCTCTTTTTCCTCTCTTCCTCTCCTTTCAGTTCCCAACCTTTTCCTTTTTAGCTAGTGCTAAAACTTGGACCCAGGACTTTGTGCATGGTGTGCAAGCACTGTACCATTGAGCTATACTCCCCAGCCCTTTTGATTTTTTTTCTTTTGAGACAGTCTCACTGAGTTGCCCTGTTTGGTCTCCAATTTAAAATCTTCCTGCTTCAGTCTCCCAAGTGGTTGAGAATATGTGCTTGCATCCCACATTCAGGTCAAATAATATACGTAAATGTACAACATAATGTACATAGGATTAATATGGTACCCAATTATGTTGATGTACAGCTATCAAAATATGCTTAAAGCTCATCTGAAAATAAGGTAATATACACGTGCCTTTCCATTAGTTTATTAAATAATGAGATATAGCCACAGGTTTAATGACCACCATCATTTTGAAATAGTGATAAGGATAAATATTATTTCAGGATATTTCCAGCATCTAATAATGGGATATGAAAATATCTGAGATTTTTAATGCAGAACAAGCACAGGAACTATTAATGCAAGTATGCTTCAGTGCCTGTATTTTTAATTAAAAGAAATGTTTGGTATCCATAAAGGGTTAGTGAAAATAATGATGCAGTTGTTTTCCTATCTAAGTTTTGGATCCCTCTGATGTCACAGATCTCTTGAATTTTTGTAGAGGCAAAGTCTTGCTTTTCTTCTCACACACACAAAAAAATGTTTTTAGAGAAACAACTTATTTCCCATGGTTGTTCTTGTTAGTGTGCGCTTCTTAGTTCTTTTAATTTCCCAGTTTCTTTGATGTCTCTCGTTAAGCCTCTCTGTTATCTCAGAATTCCTTCCTCCATCTTTCTAGTGCTATCCTGCCTTTCTAAAAGAATCATTCGCTTCTCTCTGTTCTATAAATTCCCAACAAATAAAAAAAAGTACCTTTCAATATCTACAAGACATAAAAATGGAGGGTGACAAGGAGGTGACAATATGCAGGTTGGATGACCCCTTTTAACAAGGGCTCTCTGCATCCCTGCAGCATCCCGGGGCTCCAGCTCCATGCACTGTCCCTTGTCATGGTGGGGGCCTGAGTCTGGGGACCTCCTGACCTCTAGTGCCCTTGTGAACCTGAGCAGTCACCCCAAGCTTTCTGCCTGCATAGCCTTTAAAGGAATTTTCAAAAGTGTAGCTGTCTTCATACATTTTAGATAAATAATTAATGTTTTGTAAGTTTAAACCACTTTAAAAGATTTATTTTCCTGACTATTATATATTGCTTCTCTTGTTTAAATACAAATTTTGGTGAAAACCTTGAGCAACCATTATAGAGAAGAATATGGATGTTTCACAAAACCTAAAAAAATAGACCTGTATTATAATCTAAACATCTCACTTTTGAGTACGTACTTAAGAAAAATGAAAGCAACACACCAAAGAGACCCCACCATATGGAATCAGCATAGTCGCCCATCAACAAGTGAATGGATAAAGAAAACATGCTATCTGTGCACACAGTGGAATATTACTTGGCCACAAAGACAAATGAAACTCTGACATTTGTAATGAAATGGATGGACCTGGAAGGTGGTACTGTGTTATAAGCCACACACGGAAAGACAAATAGTGTGTTTTCTCATATATGTGAAAGCTAATAAAAAAAAAAAAGCTGACTTGGATGTAGAACAATAATTACTGGAGAGTGGGAAAGGGGGGTTAGATCAAAGTAGGCCAAATATGATCAGTGCGTGCTGTGTGCCTGTGTTGAAATATCACACTGAACGCCCTTAATATAAATAATTAACACATATTATTCACAAACAATAATAAATAATAACCCTAGAACTATAGATTCAATGCATGGAATTTAGGGAACGTATCCTCCAGGTAATGCAGAGGAACTGGTGAAGCTGTACCAGCCAGTAGACTCACTGTTTGTCAGAATCCTCAGGAGGCCACCTCAGGTCTGTGTACGAATCCTGGCACAGCCAGGGTGCGGGGCAGAGGGTCGGGGGGCCGAGCTCTGGGGAGATGGGGGGGGGGGCTGCGGCAGTGCCCGGATTCCTCCAGGACAGAACTGCTCCCTCTGAGCCTTCCTGCTGCTCCCTTTGGACCTCGGGGTAGCCCTCGAGAAAAACGCACTGCGGAAGTGTCTCTTGGTGCCCTAGAGATGTTAGGAGGGGCGAGAGCATGCCCTTTCTTTAGCTCAGAAACAAGACAGTTGTGCAAGGGAGTGAGGAGGGAAATCAGAATGCTGGCATGTAGCAGTGTTGATTACTGATTCCCGAAAGCAGCCCATGTGCACTGAACGGTCTCTTTCGGCTTTGGTTTCACTGAAGATCTGTGAAATAACGGGTGAGGCTTACTCTCTTTTGGATTAATTTCCTTTTATCAATACTGATCTCAGCATTTTTCCTTCCACCATCACCAGACGTTTATGGAGAACTTACTATGTGCCAAACACTGTGCCTGCTGTTGGAGAAAACAAAAGCACAGTGTGCCTTCTCTGCAGTCTGGGAAAGGAGACGAAGACTGTGCCACCATGAGATTGCCCCGTGAGATGGGCCTGGGGAGCAGTGGAGGGAGCCGATGAGGCCGCCCCAGGCACAGGGCACCCCTTCCAAGGTGGAAGGAGGGCACAAGCAAGCCAGGGAGAGGGCAGGAAGTGATGGGGCAGCAACGCTGCCCTTAGAGGCAGAAAGGTAAACAGTAAATACAATAATTGCCCAGATCAAGAGCAGGAAATCATCAAGCAACTTTACCACTGCAGAAAAGCAAATATGTAGAGCATTAACATCAATGACTGATCTTGAACTGCGATCCAGCCTCCTTGAGGGAAGGAAGTGACGTCATGGGAGGGGGATGTGTATTCTAGAATTTTAAAAAATTCAGCACGCTTAATCAGTGACATTAATTCAGCTTCCAAAGACAGCAGAGTATAGGGTGAAATTTCTCCAGCTCAGAGGACAAATGATGGCCTCAACCCTGATCACACAGCCCAGCCCAGCTCAACTCCAACTCCTGGGTCAGGAAACCCAAGATTCCACTTCTCAGTGGTGACGGCTGTGAGTTTCTCTGCTCTCCTCTCAAGTGCTGGTTAACAGAGTCACCAGACACTAGCCCAGAAGAAAAGCACTAAAAGAGAGGGAAAGAAAAGACCTGGCCCAGGCACCGCTGCCACTGACAGCTGGCGGCTGGCCACCTCCACACCGGCTGCAACACACGCAGCCCGAGGCTTTTGTTCTCGCGTTCGCTTTGCTTGTTTGGGTTTGGCACTGTGCAGACAGTCCCTGGGGAAAAAAACTCTTTCCTGGGAGGAGGTTAAGCTCTTTGGCTTTGGTTTCCGATATGACTCGCTTTCCTTTTATTTCCTCTTTGCAGAGAGAAGTGAAAATCCCACAGGTTGGATCCTCTCTTGCCAAAAGGACAAGAATGCTCTGGCCTTGCTGAGAAGGTGGGCAGCGAGCTGGCCGAGTGGGCAGGCACCGCTGGGAGCTGCAGGATCTGAGCCTCACCCCCGGGGGAGGCGGGGCTCTGCGGAACGGCCGGGAGAACACCTGGAAAGCCTGTGCTTCAGCCGCCGGTCTCCAGGGCACCTGAAGCAGCGATGGCTTTTGCCATTTTGTCTAATAAAGGCTGTCAGCTGGCGCGCAGCATGTCCCGACTTTAATTTCTGGTTTGTTGGAACAACTGCCTTTTGGATGAAGGCAAGGCCTGAGAACTACTGGCTCCTGGTGGCTGTGTTCTCCGGAGTGTGAAAGTCAGAGCCATGCCCTGTCTGGCAGAAGCCAGTGGTTGGCACAGGGGCTAGGTAAGATGGCATCCTTTGAGCAGAAAGATGCATTTTCCTCCACTTGGCTTCCAAGTTGCAAGAGAGCAAGCAGGCCTGATGTAAGGACCAGGCTGGCTGAAGCAGGCCACCTGCAAGGCCTAATGTGGCTGCAGACAGGCTGCAGAAGGTGCGAGCACCGGGGGTGGGGACGATGGACTGACACAGGCTCTCCCACCTCTTGCCTGCAGCCTGCCTTTGGTTAATTACTGGGATACGCTTGCAAATGGCCCTCTACCCTGCGCCTCTCCAGGAGCCTGGTAGTTGCCAAGATAAAATACTTCTTTCTTTCCCCTGCTTTCCAAAGTTTTGACAAAACATCCCACAGCATATAATGCAGCATAGGTGTTCCAAAAGTCCTCGCTGAACCAGTTGGCAAATTAAAATAAATGACATTGTGGTATCGACATGCTGACCTTGGACTCAATGTCCCAGAAAATAAGAGTCACATCTTTTTCATTTGCTTTGTGAGTCCCTGGCACACTGGACTGGAAATTTCCTGATATTTTTGATGATGATGCTGAATTCTCTGATTGTGTTCTCTGATCTAAAGAAGAGTGGAATAATAATGTGTGAAAAGTAAGAGTTATATGAATTCATCAGGAAAGCAGGGACAGAAAACTTGAAACCAGGGCACATCTAAGTGAAACCTGGACATGTGTGGAGTAGAGGCGAGACCTGCATGCCCTTCCAGCTAGCTTGCCAACAGAATAAGTCCCTCAAGGACACAGATTCCTCTCTGTATCAAATTATCCTTTAGATCAAAGGTGAGTGAAGCATGTTTTAGTTTCCTAGGCTGCTGTAACAAAGAAGCACAACCAAGTGGATTAAACAACAGTCTCAGTGTCAGGGGCTAGAAGCCTATGACCTGCGTGTCAGCAGGGTTCGGGTCACCTAAGGCCTGTGAGGAAAAACTTGTATGCATTTCCTCTGGCTTCTGGTGATTTTCTGGCCATTGCTGGCTTTCCTTGGCTTGTCCAGACATCACCCTGTCTCTGTGTCTGTCTTCCTGTGGTGCTGTTGTTCCTGTGTTCCTGTCTCTATATACATTCCCTCTTTTGTGAGGATGCCAGTCATTTGGTTTCAAGGCCCACCCTTCTCCAGGCTGACCTTTTCCCAGCAGAATGAATTACATCTCCCTGTTGCCCAACAGGATCAAATTCTGAGGGGCTGGATAGGATTTCAGGATGCATTTGGAAAAGGACACAATTCAACTTGTAATAGAGCATGTCCACAGTTTAGAGAAGGGAAGAAAGACAGAAGCATTTGATGGGAAATTTCTTGCAAGGAGTGAGTGATGAAGGAAAGAGGGAGCTGGGAAGTGAAGGAAATGTGCAATCAGAGAGCCACTGCAGGAGGATGGAAGCACAGAGGGAGTGCCCAGGGAGGGGGCTTTGTCTCGGGGCTGCTGCCTCCACACGTACTCATTCATTTAGGAATTGATTCACGCATGTGTGAATTCATTGCTCCCCAGTCCTTGATTCTTCTGGGTGCAGACATGCAACATCTGCAGTAGTGTAGGAAAAACCAACTGCTTTTCTCTGTTCTCACAGCTCAAGGATCAGCATGGCTCAGGAGGTACTAAGATTTCTCCTGTGCACGTCAGCCTGGACACTTCTACTCCAAGGCCCTTCTGCCACTATCTACCTGGGAAGAGAGTCAGATCCCACAGCTTAGGGCTCAGCCCCCAGCGCCCACTCCAGGTGCCTGTGGCAAGCCCGGGTTGCTTTACCTGTGCTTCTGGCCAACTCAGCTACACATCAGGGTTCCTTTGACATCTTCTTTTTCTTTCATTAACTTGCTAGAGTGGCTCACAGACCTCGAGAAAACACATGTAGCAGTTTATTGCAAAGGACACAGGTAAAGAGAAGTGTAGGGATGGTAGGGAAGATGGGGCACACGCCCCTCCATATGCTCAGCTGCCCAAAGTGCTCCAACCTGGTGTTCCTGGGGGCCTGTGTCCATAGGTTTGATTGACTAGATCATGAGCCACTGGTGATCCATGGGACCTTTGGCCTCTTACCCTTCCCCTACGCATGGGAGGTGGGACTCATTCTGCCTGAGTAACCAGGCCCCATCCAGAAGCCACCTGGAATCTGCCAGCCATCAGTCAGCTCAGTAGTATGTACTAAGGCACTCTTACTTCAGAGACTTGGAGTGTCTTTGGAGTTGTATGCTAGGAAATGGGGATCAAGACTAAATACATATTTTACAATATTGCAATGACATGATATACATGATGTCTATAATGTGGGAGACATGAGGTCAGAAAGTTTCTAATTTAGCTGAAAAACAGGTATGAACATTGAAATGCTGCATCACTCATCCTACAACAGTGTTGGGGTGCATCCTCTGGGTCCGGCATCAACCTGAGCGGGGTTCCTCGAGGTCCCGATCTTGTCTTACTCATCTTCTTACCTCCGACAGCAGATCATGGGCTGCTTTGTAAGGGAGAGGTGCAGCCTCGATTTGTTGAGGTGACGATAGCTGCTCTAATGATAAACTCCCAAATGTATGTGGCTCGACACAGTAGATATTAATTCTGTCAAGTCAGCTTCCTGATGTACAGCGAAGTGTGGCAGGAGTACTATGCACGGTGAAGTCACCCGAGGCTGCATCCCATCAGGCCACTGGCATCTGTGATGTGCAGCGTCCACATTAACCTGAGCATCATCATCCAGGAGCTAACTGCACATGGCCAGTTAGTCTTAAATTAAAATTTAAGAGAATTAAAAATTCAGGTCTTCAGTCTCACCAGAGCCACATTTTAGGTGTGGCTTGTAGTTGCCATATTGGACAGACAGATAGAACAATACCAGTATTTCAGAAAGTCCAGTTGGGCAGCATTGGTCCACAGTCTGCACGGGGCATGGGGAGCAGACCTGGAGCAGGCGCACCTCACTACCTCACTACTGCAGCCCTAATGTTGCAGGAAGATTTCAGAAGTAGGAATGTGGAAGCAAAAAATGTCAGTGAGCTGAAAGCAGGAAGAAGAGCATTCTGGGCAGGGCCATAGCCCGCATAGGCGCCCAGAGGGAGTGTCAGCAAAGCCAGGAGGATATAGGCCTATCTGGAGGATACTGTGGTAGGGAGAGATGGCCCACAATTGGGTGACCCATCAACTGAACTTGAAGCTGGCTTGCTTGCTTGCTTGCTTTCTCTTCCTTCCTTCCTTGTTTCTGTTCTTTCTCTCTTTCTTCCTTTTTTTCTTTCTTTCTGTCTTAAGTGTTGAGAATCAAACGCAGTGCCTCACACATGCCAAGCAAGCAAGTATTCTACCTTCTCTAGCCTAGGGGGCTACGCCTCTAGCCCAGCAGCCACTTCCCAAAAGCCCGTGTTCTTATATTCATCATTGGTGGTGCTTTCCAAATGTCCCCCAGAACCTCCAGTTTGGGAAATGCTAGCAGAAAGCAGAGAGCCATAATGAAGAGCCTTGGCTGGTTTCGTCCTAGAAGCCGTGGGGCTCCACGAGGTGGGCTCCCTGTGAGGGTGAGGGTGGCAGGAGAGGCCTTTTCCTCCTGCTTGCCACATGCCTCCAAATTAGCTAGTCCTGCTGATAAGAAGTCAAGGCAGCCCAGTTACACTGGACGAACATGTGATAAATAACAAAGTATCTTTCATAATAACATGGATAACATACGTTTAAGAATTGAATACAAGCTTTTTTATGCAGATCCAAATGGGAGGCGTCAGAGCAGACAAAACCTTGGAGATGTGGGGGTGTCTGAAGCCGAATGTGAGAGCCGGTGCTGCAGCAGCATTGACAGAGAGCACATGTGGCCAGGATGAACCGGGCAGGACGCAGTATCACCAGGGAGCAATCCGGAGGCTGTATACACGCAGCGGAGGTCAGGTTCAGTGACAGGATGTCGTGCCGAGCTTTGCTCTCTGAATTTTAAGAGCCATAAAGTAAAACTGCAGCGAATCAAAAGCAGCAATGAGCAAAGGTTACAAAGGAGTGGGAAGTTGTTTAACTTGTAAAAGAGAAATGTAAGAACTGCAAACTACAGTCTCACTCCTAGGTGTACAAGGAGCTGGGTGAAAGGGCTCCTTCACCTCTACAAAGGACAGAGGATGCTGAACCGAGCTGAAATTCCTGATGGAGAGGATGATTGAAAGGCACCTCTCTGGAGATTGTTAACGTGTTAATTAATAACCGGCTCCTACGGAGAGGTTAAGCTGTGGGGGAGCACCAGGCAGGCCCTGCACCGGCCTGCACAGTGCCTGGCAGGAAATAGCTTTGTGTCCATCAGTTATGAACGTCCTCCTGGAACATCTGGCCTGACTCCCTGTCCCCTCACCCACAGAGGGCCTCTCGGCCATGCCCGCTGTTTCTTCCCAGGCTTGGAGGCTCAGCGAGTGGACCTTCGGGCCTCTCTCCATCCCTTTGGTCCTTCACCCTTTGAATAGGCTGTGGGGAGCTGGAAAGCTCAGCTTCACCCTTCTTCGTCCTGGACGCACACCCTGTGAAGAGCTGCTGTTTCCAGGGCCACTTTTCCTGTCAGCCATGAGGTGCAGGACTGACGATGCCTGGAAGTCTATCTTTGGGAGCCTTTGGCTCTTTCCTAGCTGTATGTTACAGTTCAGATCTAGAATGTCCTCAGAAAAGGCACCTGTGCTCCGAAGTGGGGCTTTGGAAGGGAACTGGGTCATAGGCTAGACAATGACACACAGCAATGGAATGATCCATTAATCCATTCATAACTGAGGGTCCTGTTGTGAGGTGGGGCCCTGCTGGAAGAGCTGTGCCCTGAAGGAGGATCTCGCTCCCCAGCCTCTGTCGTTCTCTGCTTCCCAGCTGCTATGAGATAACCAGCCATCGTTTGCCGAGGCCCTTTCATCATGCCATTCCAGCCCAGGAGCCTGCTAACTATGGGCTAAACTGAGCCAAAATCAACCTCTGCTCCTTAAAGTTGCAGGTGTGGAGTATTATATCTCAGCAATGAGGAAACTGCCTAAGACATCATACCAACAAGAGAATGTTGTTTTAACCTGCATTGTTTATTCTCAAATGTTGCCAAACTCAGGCAAGAAAGAGGTGTGCTGTTAGCAAGGGCAGGAGGAGGTGCTTCAAGGGGCACAGCAGCCTGGCTGCAACACTATCATAATCATCTCTCTCTACTTTTTGCTTCTAGAATCCACTTTTAATGCCAATGGGAGCTTTACTCAAAAATAATAAATAAACTTGACTATGTTGCTTTCTTAAAATCTCCCACTGGTATCCCATTGTAACGAGGCTCAGACTAACCTCTCCGTGACCCAGGTCTGGCCTCTTCCTCTGCACTACTGTTGACACTGAAGAATTTTGCTGCTACATGGACACCAAGCTTGATAGTGCTCTGGGGACTCAGAAGAAGCTTTCCCACTGTCTGGATCTGTCTGTTATCATGCGTGGCTCTGCTTCCTTCCCTAGAAAGTCTTCACACCTCCACGAAACTGGTGCTTGCTTGAACTCTTTCCTATGATCCTTTTGTTCTCTTGAAGGCACATACCATAATCTGACATAATCATCGTCTTCCTTATTTATTCTGTCTCCTCCTGAATAACAGGGTAGGGATTATACCTAACCTCAACCCTTTGTAGCCTCACCGCCTGGCACAATCACTCAGTAAATATCTGTGCATGAATGAAGAAGAGAAATAGCAAGAAGAAACAGCATGTGCATGAATCATATCCTGACCCTGAGCCAAGAGAAGTGGGAATTTAGATCTTGCCCACCACTAATGCATTGTGTGTCCTGGTGCTGGTCACTTGACCTCAGTCTGCCCTTTTCCCCTGCATCCTTTCCTTGGCAACATGTTGGAAAGGACAGAGGTCCACACGGAGGAGACTTGCTGCTCTCAGCCGTCCTAGGGTTTGCTGACTTCTTAGGAAAGGTTTATTTTCCCAGCCCAGGCTTCATGATATCTTCCCTTCTCCCGGCTCCTCTCCAGTATTTAGTGTGGCAGCTGAATTATTTATCTAAGTGTTTAGGGACAGAGCTTGAAGGGAAAATAAGATAACAAATGAAGCGGCATTCTTTGCATCATTCTTTTGGCTGCTGGGGATTCTTGAGCTTTTATTTTTCTTGGGCATCTTGACTATACCAACATAAAGAGTAAAACAAATCACATACACGAATCAAACCCCCAGCCCTGCCAGAGCTGCTGCCGACCAAACAGGAGCAATTTTAAATGAGAAGATTATAGCCCTAGCTAAAGGAGCAGCAGTTACAAACACTTTTTGGGGGCTGGCAGTGCCAAATTCACTTTATCACCCTCGATGATGTTTATTTTACTATTGAACACAAGAAATTGTGAAGTTACTGAATGTAGTCTTCCTCGGCATTGGGGTGGTACATGGAGTACACAGTCATCATGCTGAGTCTGGGGAGGTTTTGGTGAACCTTCTATCTTTTTTTTTTTTTTT
>PVIR01009143.1:0-54242 GCA_004026965.1 Petromus typicus | reverse complement strand
AGTATTCTCTTCTGTTGACCATTTTCCAAACCACTTATTCTCACTGCCCAGGACTAACCAATCCCTGGAAGCCTGGGTGCATCTTCTTCCTGCAGGCTTTTGTACTTCTGCAGAACATGTGAGCTGGGTGTCAGTGTCAGTGAGGGACCCAGCAGAAGAGTGATGACACACTTGCCCAGTGGAGGCGAATTTATAAAAGGACTATTTGCAAAGGTGCAGTCAAGTGTGGCAACACCAAATGAGGTAGCCAAGAGACCACTATAGGGACCAGAGACAAACAAACTCCTGCACACTGAAACTGCTACTCATTTAAAAAAACAATTTGAGTTTGTTTCTGAAGCAGCCATGGACTTAAAAGCAATTTTCCCTAAAACTGGAAGTTCACTTTGACCTGATAGATATGAAACAGCAAAAAGTTGACTTTCTTATGAAAGAAACAGCAAAATGTTGACTTTCTTTTTGTATCATTCATTTCCTTACAACTGTGGATACAGGGAAATATAGGAGAAATTGGCAGAACAAAGCTTATTAGCTGCAGCTTATCTCCTCCCCCTTCAATTTAAGGACACCAAGATAAGAATGACTAAGTTAATTTTCAGGACTGAGGGTGGCATCTGATTACTACCTTTCACATGACTCAGGGCTTCCCAGCCCTCCTACAAAGCAGCAACCTGGACATCACAGTCTCCAGCCACTGTAGTCACCTGTTTTAGGAAGAGCAGAACTTGACAGGGCCAAGAATACCACAAAGATGAGCATTTTATGTAAACAGAACCTCCCTACCAAACATAAAGTTTCCTTCAGAGCTACAAGACAAAGACGGAGAAAATGACTGAACAGCTCCCAGTCTACCTTGGCACCCCATAAAACAGGTCTATATTCTTTTCTAAGTGGGTCAGTCTTCATCAGAAGTACCCCTCCTACTTCTGTTCCAGCCTGACTGAGTCCTTTTCTTGTTTTCTCCCTTTACTTTCTGTTACAGCTTTCCCCCTGTAAATTACTGCTTTTGTTTTAATTTCATCATCACTAAAAAGTAAGGACCCATTCTACGGGCAACACCAGACTAAAGTGATCTCCAGAGCTGGTGGCTTGGGACTCTACTGCTGTCACAATGTCTTAAGAACAGCAAACAATGCTCAGAGGCAGCATGTGGCAAAATAGCCTGCCTGAAATGAGCCAGGACTTTTGGTGTATGATGTAGCGCAGGAGGTCTTGTGGGTAGCAAGACCAGAGAATGAACTCTCATCTCACACTTGTCTCTTGATGCTCCTCATTGGTGGGACCCAGGTGAAGTGCAGCAAATAGGTTCATCCAGCAGTGCAAAGGGGCAGATTTCAGCTCCCAGGATACAGAGTGTAGCAGAAAGAGAAGAGAGGATCTGGGTGCATCATACCTGTGACTCAGGCTGTTGTGCGTGCTGTACCACTATGTGAAACAGACAGTGCTCCTTAGTATCTTTCCTATTTTCTTTTGCCTTTAGTTTTCTAAAACTTGTTCCAGGTGTAATATTTTTTTTAACTGAAATACATTTTTTCTTTCTTCCTAGACTAGTAGCAATTTAAGACATACATTATTCTCTAGTCAGTGTTATCTATGTTTAGGTTTTTAGTTACAAACAACAGAAACCACCTCCACCATTTTAAGCACAGACCTATATTGGATGGTGGGTACATCATCAATTCCTTGTGATTAATCAGTTGTGATTGCATTGCAGCTAGAAACAGTTTTTTAACTATTAGAAGTGTACTACTCTACTGGGCATTGCCACCAAGCCTATGCACTGAAGTTTTCAGGGGACACTAGAGTGAGGATCACTGTCACAGCACCCTTCAAGGCTCCCAAGGAGTCCAGGAAAGCAATTTATAGCTTCCAGTTTGTGGAGGGACACATTCCAATACAGGAAGAGTTTTCAAAAACTCCTGGGCCATCAAAGCGGTGTGGCAAATGTCTCTCTGCCTCAGATTATGGGTGTTGCCTCAGTAAACATCTGAATCTGCATATTTTACAAGGTAGGATTATCTGCTATATGTTTTTTTTGCCTAGAGTCCAACAGCATAGAGGGCCTCCCTACTGGGAAAGAAATAGGTGTCCAGTAGCGTCACGTGTATGTCAAAGGAATCAAGAGATTAGAGAGGGTTCAAGCTTACTTTTTTATAACAACTCATTCTCTTAGAAACTAATCCAAACCAAGGAAACTGACTTGTTCTTGTTGTTTTTGAATCTGAATTAAGGAATTCAATTAATCAGAATATTTTGGGGACAATTGATGATGAGTAAGAAATACAGAGTTGGGTAGGTAGGATTTGTCAAATAACTTTTATACTAGGGATATACCAGTGTTCTCTTTAGGATTTCCAAAATATAGTCTTTGAAATAACTAAGTGATCAAAAAACCTCTAAGATACTTGAGCATGCAGGGAACAGGAAGCAGGTAAATGAATGAATGTCTTCTCTGTGTGTATTGCCTACCGCTGATGTGGTGTGTTGATGAGTACTGGAGGCTGAAAACATAAGGAGAGAGAGTGACACGGTATGTCAAGTCACAGAATAGTCTCCCAGAAACCTATGTTATGAACCTACACCTGCTTTCCTGGGACAGAGTGGGGCCCCTTGGGGAAAATAAATAAAAGGAAAGAAGAGTTTGGAAAAATAACCATGGGGCCTCAGGCCTATTAGAGATTAGGAAAAACAAAATTACATTCCAATCTGCAGAAGGGAAGTGAGGTAGCCAGATAATTACTTGGACCGGCAAGATCAAGCTAAAAGCTCTTATGAGTTGAGTCCTATAGGCATCTCGGAGGACTTGGAGATTGAGCAACCAGGAGTGGAAATGGATCAGTCAGAAGTTCAGCATAAAATGAGCTTGCTGAGAACGCTAATCTGAATGTTAGCATTTGTTAGGTGCAAACGGTGGCTCAAGTGACATTGAAGGAGAAATGTGTGTCACTGCAACAAAAGCTCCACTGTGGGAGTAACTGTTTCTCTATTGCTGCATTCCAGCACCTAGAACAGTGCCTAGTGTTTCAGGAGATGAACGGTAAGTAAATGATTTCTTGCATGGTTTGTCAGTTCCCCTTGTCAGGGGTAGGTAACTTCAAACAGGTGAGTTAGGCAGTGAGGAACTAAATGACAGTGTATGCCTCAGGAGGCTTGGAGTCTGGGTGGGTGTCAAGAATTATGACCACAGAAGACTCATGTAGATACTGTCTGCTAGGCAGAAGGATGACAAGCACAGAGTGAGCAGGAGATAAACTATACAGATCCCACACAGGAAAAGGTCATACGATTCAGTGGAATTCTGGAATTCCAAATGATAGTGAGATGAACATTATCTTGGATTAGTTGGAAAAACTGTAGCTATTTATGAATAATGATCTTGGGCTGAGTATGAATTTAAACAGTGTGGTCAAAATAGCTCTGCAAATAGGGCTACAGCTGCCAAGCATAGAGTAGTCTTTAGCGTGTAAGTTGTGGAAAGAAAAGTTGGCCAGGTAAAGGTGTTCTCAGCCAGCCTTCTTCACACAGATAACAATTGCCAGCAGCATTCTCTCTCTTTTAAAGATAATATACACTTTTATATAACTACACACACATTTTTAAAAACTAGGTAGAATTTAGTTTGGCTGAATTTGCCCTTTTGAAAGAGTACAAGCCATTAAAGCCAAGAGTTAGAAACTGACAGATCTTTCTTGCATAGATGGATGTCTTTGTTGAGATGATCCTTCGAGTCATTAGCAAGGTTTCATTTATGAGTACAGTCCTGGTAGAACCCTGTTGTGAAGTGACTCATTAATTATATCCATTCAGTTAGTCCATGGGTCAGATCACACTCTCTGAAGTACAACTACCACATACTGTAAAACCTGAAGCAATATGATTGGCCCATTTATCATCTTCTTTCTAAGTCATTCATTAATCCACTTGTTCCTACATAGAGGAGGGATTTAGGAATCCTCATAAATTGGATTATGGGAAATACAGAGATAAATAACACAACCTTTAGCCTAAAAAACTAGTTTTGTCTTGTGATATTGATATTCTAAAAGAATTCCATTGTAATTTTGCTGTCACATTAATATATGTTAGGAAAGATTTTTTTTAGCTTAGGATTTTTGATAAACTACTGTGGCATCTTTCTTTGTGTAGTTTTTAGAATACTGATTGAATTTTAAACAAAAAAAGAAGTTCAATAATAAGTATCAGGGTGCTGTTTGGATTTTAAAAACTTGTTGTGTGCCTTCATTATAATGAAACAATTAAAAATGTGTAGCTACAGGGTGAAAACTTGTTAGAACTGCTTGTCTCTCAACTCAGACTTAATCCAGGCTATTAACTATGATTAAAATTCAAGATACTTAATTGTTGTGACTTAAGGTATGTCTATACACTCTACAACTTGCTTGAGTGTGGTTGCTTTTCCCATTAATGTTGCAAAAGAGGGACAGCCTACCTCTTTACCTTTAATTCTCAGAAGACATAAAGTTTATGAAATGAAAGTCTCTTATGTGACATTGTGATTTGGGAGCTATTTGAAACAAATAACTTCCTATTCAAGTCTAGCTGGTGAAATTTTAGTTCTCTCTTGCTGCATAGTAAATCATCACACAACTCTGTGACTTACACAGTAATTGCTCCATTTGGCACAATTTTTGGACCAGCTTGGTGGTTCCTTTCTTCTAAATCTATTTTGTTCATCTCTGTGGTCAGCCTGGAGCTCACCCGGGGCTGGAGGGTCTCACTGGCTTTGTGTGTCCAGTCTATGGCTTAATTTTGTTCTACATGGTCTCTCATTTTCCGATGGGCTCATTTGGCCTTCTTTAAATGGTGGTGGGAAGTTTTCCCAGAGCAAATGAGGGCAAGCTCCTGAGCATAACCTTTTTGTCTGTGCCTACATCCTGTTTGCTGATGGTCCTTTGGCCAAACAAAGGTAAAATTAAACAGCCCTCCACTTCTAGCTTCAAGAAACTAATCTTGGGAGGATCAGAAAATCCATATTACCATAAATAGGATGAATTTATTGTGACTTATCTGACATCTACCATGAAGAAAGAAGTCTTTCTACAACAATGTGCTCTGCTTTCCTCTGTTACTGAGTGTCCATAAATATAATATGCATGTATTAAGAAATCTGAATGTTAGCTCAAGTAATGTATATTAAGTAAGTGATGTAAAATAGTAAGTAAATATTTTCAACCTAGGAGGTATTATGGAAAATATTTATTTACAATTACAGACTAAGACGTGCTTCATCAAAAAAAAAAGTGCAAAAATTATTTTGAATGGATAACCAGGCTGAATTGAATGGGAGAAAGAGGCCAACTGTGTCAGACACTATCTTTTAATGGATAAAAGTATACAGGTTTCCTTGTTTTTGAAAACCTTATCTGTGCTTATTTCCCTCCATTCCACTCCACATAAGCTATGACTTTATCCACACTCATATATGTTATGGTGACTACCAACATAGATGTGCAGGTTTGAGTGGACTCCCAACTGACAGGTCTACTTCATTAATTCATTTCCCAGTTCTCTCAACAGGATATGTTACAGGCATCCCAAGCTCAGCCTGTGGAAATCTGAACTCATTGCCTCTGCTCAAACCTATTTTCCTGCTGCAGTCTCTAATTTAGTGTGAGGTCTTCCCCATATTCTTTCTCTGTTCAAATTAGACATTTGAAGTAGCTTAGGCTGTTTCTATTCATTGCACCTTCTTGTTCTTCTCTTCAGACATCCTGTGGGCTTTGTCCCCTTAATATTTCTGGATTTCAACTCATCCTCTCCCATCCCATCTGTCTCAGTCAGACCCCCTGGTTTAACTCCAAGCTCTCCCACCTGGACAGTTGTTGCAAAACACAAGCCTCAACCTGCCATTGCAAAGTTAGTAGCAGTAAAGCCTGAAAACCTGCAGGTCATTATCCACATCCTCACCCATGCTGCAAGTCATTGTGAGCACTGACCCCTGTATTCTAGCCAGAGGAAACTGCTTTCTTGATTGTACTGTCATAGCTCTTCTTGGTTCAGATGATCCCTTATCCTTGTTTCCTTCCTGACTCTTCCTTCTCCACCTAGCTCACTTTTACTCACTCTTCAGGAATTGACTCAAAGGAATTTTCTTGAGAAGGAGCATAAGTTAACTCTGCACTAGCATGAATCCTACTCTGAAGACTTTTATTTTAACCACTTTTTTTTTTGAGACAGGGTCTCGCTGTTCTAGTTTTCGCTGGCCCTGAGCTCAGCTTTGAACTCACAGCAATCCTACCACCTCTGCCTCCTGAGTACTGGGATTACAGGTGTGGTGCACTGAAGACTTTTATTTTTTAGTCCTGGGGATTGAGTCCAGGGGCCCTGCACATGGCAAGAGTTCACTCACTACTTCACAGTTTCAGCCCTTTTTAGTGTTTTTTTTTTTTGTTTGTTTGTTTGCTTATATGTTTGTTTGGGTTTTTAATAAAAATTCTCACTACATAGTCCAGAGTGGCTAGAACTCACATAAATCCCCCTGCCTCAGCCTCTTGAGTCCTAGGATTACAGACATGTCCCATCACAGTGGCTGTAGTTTTTATTTGGAAACAGTCTCACTAAATTTCTCAGGTTGCTTCAAAACTGTAATCTTTCTACCTTAGACTATGAGGTAGGTAGAACTGAGTAAGTGCAGTACCAGGCTCTAGAAACTTCATACATTTAAATTGGTAATATACTTAGTTCATCTTCTCAGTCCCTGACAATAGGAAACTTTCCATACTTGTGATTACTGAGACTGAATGAACTGATTGAGTGAGTAGATGACAGATGGGAATAATGTAATTATGCTAGAGTTAGCCCAATGTCCTTGCTATATAGCACACAAGTGAAACAAAGAGTATTTAGGTAAGCTTAGAATGTTGGAAGGAATTCAGAGGGCAAATCGAGATTTAGCCCAGGGTAAGAGTGGGATAGATTAAGAAAGAGAACAATTCTACTTCTGAAAATTTAGGTATATTTTATTCATTAGTTATTCCATGATTGGAAAAAAAATTTGCCTGTTTGAAATTTGTCTCAATGTAATCAAAGAAATTCATTTTATCTTTTGATGTTGTTAATCTCTAGATGCAGCATTTAAATTCTAATCATTTTCTTTTCCCTGATACCACTGAATATTTTCTCAGAGAAAACTAGTTCTAACGTTTTCTTAAGTGAGGCAAATTGGGAATGCAAATTTAATGTAAATAATTATGTTTTTCAAAACTAATTTAAATCATTGTTGCATATCTGCTGTTTTAGATTATCCAGCCAATGCCTCCAGCATCTAACGATGTATTGTGGATGATTAGTAAATTGAAACTGAGTCTCTATGTTTATAAACAGTTGGGTGCCAGCAGTTGAGTTTCTTATTATTCTGGAATATTCCCCTTCCAAGGAAGGATTATTCTTTGTAGATAGAGTTCTTTATATTTGTATCTTTATAAAACAATGTATCAGGATATTTCTATCACTGGAACATATATGAATACATAATGGGTCTACAGAACTTAAACAATACTCAACAGAAGAATCCTGGCATCGATCCTATCCCACTCTCCTTTCTCAGCCACACTAGATGCCTGGTCAACTTTCCTTTTCTTTTCAGTGGCCCATTTCTTCACTTTGAACTTCTTACTGCTCCACTTTTATTTTTTATTCTCAGGCAATAATTTTTCCTTCTATTTCACAAGAGAATGAAGCCATCAGCCTAGAGCATTTTCAACTTTATGCTATAAAATTGACCAGCTCCTCAGCAACTCCATCCTTGCCTTTATTTCTCTAACAAAGCCAGAGGTGATTACATCAAACACTCAACTGCTACAGTTCTTGGCATCGTCTACTACCACAGACCTCGTACCTTCTCTGTCAGCACAGAAACATGTTCATCTATGCCATTAAAAACTATTTTAAGAGCTCAAACTACTCGATAATGAAAAATCTAAACAACATGGTAAAAATTGGAGAAAATACCTGAATAGACATTGCCCAAGAGAAGATACCCAAATGCACAGTAGTTATATGAAAACATTTTTAACATCACTAATCACCAGGAAAATGTTAGTTAAAATTATATTAACACATGGGGCCAGGGATTTAGCTCAGTGGTTCTGGTGTCTGTCTTGCAAGCACAAGGGCCCAGGTTTGATCCCCAGTAATGACATACAACAATTCTGGGTGTGGAGACTCACACCTACCAGCAGTCAGTACCACATACCACAGTGCCAGGCATAGTGGCTGATGCCTGTAATCCCAGCACTCAGGAGGCAAAGACAGGAGGACTGCTATAAGTTTGAGGCTTAGCTCAGGGCCAGCCTGAACTACAAAGTGAGCCCCTGTCTCAAAAAAAAAAAATTATATTAACACAGTACTTCATACTTGTTAGAAGGACTTCTGACAGAAAGACAAAATATAAATATTGACAAGCATGTGGAGACAAGGGAATCCTTGCTACTGTGAGTGAGAATGTAAATTAACATTATGGAACACAGTATGGGTATCCGTCAAAAAATGAAAAGCAGAATTACTATACACATCAAAAATCCCACTTCTGCATATGTATCCAAAGGAAATGAAACTGATACTTTGAGAAGATATCAACACACACACACACACACACACACACACACATACACACACACACACACACACAAACACACACACATACACACAGAGTCAGATGAATACCATGCAGCCTTAGTAATAAGAAATTTCTATCATTTGTGACTGCCTGGATAAACCTAGAGGACATTATGATAAATGAAGTAAACCAGGCACAGAGAAACATATTCAATACTGTCTTGTTTCTATGTGGAATCTAAAAAGTTGAATTAATAAAAGCAGATAATAGAATAGCTATTGCCAAGAACTGTGAGTGGGGTACAGTGGCTACAAGGTTTTAGTATGCAGGCTAAGAAAGTTCTGGAGAACTAATGTACAGCATGTTGATAATAATCTTTTTTTATATACTTGAAATTTGCTGCCAATTAAATGTTCTTCTACAAAAAAAAACCAAGTTTGATTGTGGTAATCATTTCAAAATATATAGGTATACTGAAATATACTGCAGATCTTAAATATAGTTTTATTTGTCAATTAAAGTGCACTCTATAAAAGAAAAGCTATAATTTAAAAGAGCTAAAGGCACAAAAAATAATGAAAGAAAAATATTTTAAGCTCATTTTCAATCTAGCCTATATACTGATTTCTGTTAGTTCTAGAATTGAATTTTTCATTTGTGCTACATATTTTCATTGTCTTTATTCCTGTACTCTGGACTCATTTTTTATTTAGTTGAAAACTAATTTCAATCTGGATTCTGACTCATCTCTCTACCTAAACTTTTCAAATCTATCATTGTCATTTTCTCTAAATTGAGTGGGCATGTCAGAGTTTTTATTTCTTCTTGAACATGTGATACTACTAGTCATTTTTTGTAAGCAGAACAAGATTATCTAATGGGAGGACTAAGAAAAGGCTTGAGGTTCTTAGAAAACTGAAGAAACCTTCCACGGATACATCTAGATGATGGAATATTAGCCCTAAAAAGAAATGAGATAACAAGCCATGAAAACACAAGGACAAACCTCACAGAGCTTGCATAGAATGGCACCTTGATACTCATTATTAACTTCCAGGAGGCAAAACAAGTACCAAAACCAAGTACAAAGCAAACTATTTTGACTCAAAAAGGCAGTGAGTCAGGAGGCTGTTGACATGCACACAACTCTAGCTTGAGTATCCCGCACCAAGCAAGCAACAGTTTCTCCACCAAAATGTGTCGAGTACCAAATTTGACCAGTTTCAGGGCAGCCACGTACCAAAGTATGACCGTATTACTAAATGAAAGAAACCTCTGTAGGAAGTCTGTAATAGTAGACACTGTGTGACATTTTAGAAGAAAAGCTACGGAGACAGGTAAAAGATCAGCAGTCCAGGCACGGTGGCTCACGACCACAGTGCTTCCAGTGCTGTGGGATGTGAAGGCCGGAGAATCAAAAGTTCAGTCCCAGACTGGGCAATTCGGCGACTTAGTGAGATCATGTCATAAATGGAAAAGTATTTTTAAACCTTTGGGGTGGGGATGGCAATGCAGCTCAGTGTGAAGGTGCTGGGTTGAATCCTCAGGACCATCAAGAAAAAAACAAAAACCAGAAGTCAGGAGATGAGAGGCGAGAGGGATGAATAGAGCAGAGCGTGGAGGATTGTGGGGACTGAGACACTATGATATCGGATACATGACATAAATTGGTTCAAACCCACAGAATGTACAACACTAAGAGCCTGCCTGATGTAGACTACAGACAGAAGGCATCACGATGTGCCCGGGAAGTATGACACGTTCACGGCTCTGATGTACCAGGGTGATGTGGGGACGCTATGCATGTATGGAACAGGGAGTACTGGAGAATTCCACTTTTCAGTGAACCCCAAATTACTCTAAAAATGAAGTCCTTTACAAGGAAAAAAAAAAAAAAAGCAAAACATCTTCCATATTATTTTTTTCCTATTCCTCCTTAAAATAATGTACAAACTGTTTCTTTGCCATAGCTGTGTTCTTGTCTGTCTTTCTCATCTTCCTGGGGTTTTTCTGACTTTTCCTTTCCCCTCCTGTGTTCTCACTCTCGCTCCCTCACCACGCTTCAGCCGGTAAAGCGCTCAGTGAACATCCGGGGAATTCACAAGTCTAGCCCTGACCCGCCCACATCTGTTTTCTGCTGCTGCAAGCTCGTTGAAGGAAAGAGCTAACCTATCTAACAAATAAACATACTATCATAGGCCTATCCGACTGCTTAAGGAGACTCACAAGAAGTAAAAGGCAACCAAAGAAACTTGAATTTTGGATATATACTTCATCATTTCAATATATCTTCATTGTTCTATGTTTATAATATTTAATATTTGAGTAATATCTGGGTAGATTTATACTAAAAATTTATTCACTGTCTAGTAGTCACATTTAACTGCGTTTCCTAGATTTTGTCTAGCAAACCTATCAGGCCCCTAGTAACTGTTTCCGGTTAACAAGGTTACTTGTTTAAGCACAGGTAATAGAAATGCGTAACTACTTCTTTCTTGAGTTTTCTGCAGCAAATTTCTGCTATGGAAATCCTTTTCCTTCACCGATTTTCATTTCCCAGGGCTTGTAGCAAAGCATCTCTATCTTAACTCAGATAAGGGTTTTAGCACTGAAGGAGGACACATTTTTGCTCATAAGCTATTGTTCTTCTTTGGAAATAGAGTACTTTACACGTAATTAACATACAATACAATTCATACATTTGAAGTACAAAATTTAATGACTTTTAGTATATTCACGATTATGCAGGTTACTACAATTTAAGGTTAGCTTATTTTCATCATTCCAAAGAAAACTCCCCTCTGTGATTAGCAGTAGCTGCTCATTTCTCCCCTGACCACACTCTTAAGCAGTCACTGACTGACTGCGGGTCTTGATGGATTGATTCTTCTGTCCTGATGTTTCATAGGAATCAGGTCAGACAGACACGGTCTATTGAGATCCAGTTCTTTCCATTATCAAAATGTTTTCAAGGCCCGTCTGTGTTGCAGCATGACTCTGTACTCCACTCATTTCATTAAGGAATAATATACCATTGAACTGATTGATCATATTTCATGTATCTATTCATTTGCTGATGGACATTTTGGATTGTTTCTCCTACTTTTTGTTCTAAAATTGCTTTTTGTCATCATTGTGTCTGTTGTTTATGATCTGTCCTATGAATAAGAAGAGAAAACACTCCTTATTTTAATAGTTGTAAGATTTTATTTTACTTTTGAAGTGTGTTTAGATCCCTCAACCTATTCCTGTTTTTATCCATATATTTTCTTTCACAAAGGAATTGTTTAAATCAATAAATAGTTATAATGAATTCTTTAATAGTATTTGCAGAAATAGGTCAGCTTCTTCTATTCTTAGAAGAATAGGTAGAATGCATAGTGTGACTGTTACTTAAAGGAGTTTTAATACATTAACTTGCATAAATATTTGTGATTTCAAGGTAGCATTTAGGCTTTATGATGATGCAGGGAATATAGATTATTTCAAAGCATGTAAAAACTTTTGAAATAAGATGAATATATATCTTTTAATTTTTAAGATGATATGCATTGATGGATGCTTGCAAATATATATGAAAGAACAACCTTTAGGATGTCAGTTCTTGGTAAAGGCTCACTGACTCTTCGTCTGTTGGCATGGATGTAGCACTGAGCTTTAAGTAGCTTGAACTAAATTCCTTTTCCTGTGTGCATCTTGTTCATTTCTATCTTGTGTAATTCTTAATGTTGATGCTCAGGGACTAACCATGAAAACAGATCACTGTGGTCCATTCACTGTGTACTTGCAGACTTTTCACAGGGAATGACTACTATTCCTTGTCTGGTATTCTGTGATGACACAATAGTGAATTTAAGATTACACTGATGATGTACCATGAAGAGAAAGGAAAGTGGATAATTAATTAAAGTTATGCTGTTCAATGTAACTTGATTTCAGAGATGTCGAATTCAGAAACGATGTGCATTTCAGCATTAATGAGAAGTAGTGGTACTACCAGAAGTATTCACAATTTCTCAGAAGGCCACTGAACACTAAAATCTATAAGGCAGTGGTCAATTTTCTGTACTCAAAAATCAAAGAACATGTTAAATTGGGGCAAATTTGTTGCCTAGTGTTTGCTTTGAAACAATTTGATTAATTAGCAGTTTTTGTTTTTTAATCAGCTTCTACATGCATCAGGTCACAAGACGCAGAGTAGGTAATTGCCTATAAAATGCGAGTTGACATTATTTTAAAAAGTCTTGACTTTCAATTTTCTTATTAATACCAGAAAATGTCCTGTGTTTTTCCTCCTTTGGACTCCTGTCCTTTGAAACTGTGGATTTTTCTGGAAGGATTCTTTGAGTATTTTAACCATTAACTCTCCAACTTAGGTTAATTTACATTTTCCCAATATAATAGCTGAGGCTTTTTCTCATAAAAATGTACAGTTTCATAACTGAGGAAGGTCAGGGAACTCATGTAACTTGCCATGAACTGCAGAGCAAATAACTGGATGAACTGGGTTTTCAACTCTGTGTATTTACTGGGTGTTTCATGAATACCTCAAATACATAGAAATGAAACCTGCAATTTAGCTAAGCTTTTGACAGATAAGAGGATAAAGAGGCAAACTGAAAATGTGAGGTGCTGCCAAAGAGGATGAAGCTAAAGGGGGAGCGTCCTGAAAGTGGTGAGGTTTTGGGCAGTAAGAAGACAAAGGTTTCTGAAAGGAAAAACAGAGATATAGGAAATCAATTGGTTGGTTCATAATTTCCCCAGATTTTACATCATTTGAATTTCTAGAACTGAGTTCATCTGAGCTTTGTATTTGTTAGGTCTGCTTTAGCTTAGTATTTCTTCTTTTCTTTTTTTATTCTGTGGTGCTGAGGATCAAAATCATGACTGTGCTTGCGAGGCAAGTGCAGTGCCACTGAGCTAAATCTTGGCCCATTTCAGCTTAATATTACTGTGCTTCCTCTAAGGGACCCTGGCCAAATCTTTGCCTTGAACCTAAAGTTGAAATTGCTCTATTATTTTACTCAATAAATAATGCATTTTTTCTGATTAGTAGGTAAGACTTTAGAATCTTTAAATTCAATTTTTCTATAGCTACAATGAAAAGACAATTGAGAAGGAACACTAAATGCTAGTATACAAGTATTTGTATCCTCTCACTCTCCCATCTCCGTGTATCAATGATTCTTAATGACAATTCATAAAGCTCATGGAGAGACATGAAACAGTCGAGTCATCTTTCTTAATGTAGATTACATTCATTGTCTCTTTGCCCTCAAATGACACTGCAGAGCAAGGAATAACTTTTTCTATAGACACAGGAATGACATATACTATTATTTGTTCATTATATCCCTGACGCACATAAGTGATGCACACAGCAGACCTACAAGTTTAATCACCAGATTAATCTAACCAGAGTTCCTGGTTGGAAGCTGTACATGGGACATAAAAGAGCTGGTAAAATTCATTCATTCATTCTCTAAATATTTACAGAGCTCCTACCGTAAACCACTATGCATGCTCCTGTGTAGGACATGGCACACAGCAGGGAACTCACTGGGAAAATCTGAAAATCTGCTACATTTATTCTAGGGGAAGGAGAGAGAAATACAATAAAAGAGTGAAGTCTGCATGTTGTGATTGGTACCAGAAGCTGCACTGTGCTCTGTCCTTTGCTAGGAAGCTCCCCACTCAGACTCTAACTAATTGCCATTCTCTTTTCTGCCCTTCACTGAGATAACACTTCCTCTGGAGGGTTTCTCTGACAGTCAGGATTTGGAGATCTGTCCTTTTCAAATGCACCATGAAATTTTGCCATATTTATTCTGATCCTGTATGCTATGCTGCTTTCTTTGTACAATTTCTGTGTCAGATTATAAACTCTGAATCAGAATCACAACGTTTTTGTCTTTGTGCTCTTAAGCTTCAAGACTGTAAGGCATTTTTGCCTGATGCCTGTGTGTGTGTGTGTGTGTGTGTGTGTGTGTGTGCGCGCACGCGTGTATACATATGTATGTTCGAGAGTCTCAACTTTGATTTGCCACATTTTAGGCCTGTGAAACTCCAGAGTGTACACCTTTATGTCTCAATAGCCAAAGTATCCAGCATAGTAACATTGAGGAATGACACATTATGACATTCAGTGTTACGGGAAGATAATAACACTAGTGATAGATTTGGACACTTCCATAGTGTTGTCATGAGCAATTCCTATACATTGACTCATTCAAATGTCCCACTACTTTACCATCAAACTGAAGCTCAGGAAGGTCAAATAATTTGACCATGTGGTAATATGTGGTAGGAAAAGATGTGAAACCTAAAGCTTGGCTTTGGAGATCACATTTCTATTTTTTCATTTCTGGAATCTTCCACTTAATGTATTTTTACTGAATTTTTTATTGGTACATTTTATATACACATCATTATTACACTCAATATCAAGAATTTGTACCAGTCTATGACACCATATGACATGAGTTAATTATCAGTTTTACCCATTCCCCTACCCAACCTACAACCTCCACCCCCCCCCTTACATTGGCTTTCTTTTCTTTTTTTTCACATTCTTAACATCCATGCTGTACTCATTGGAACAAAGCAAATAGAAAGAGTAAGACAACTAAAGGTGCTTCACTGAAACTGAACCAAGGCATTCTCTTGAAGTATTAAAAGCTGCTACATTAAATACTACCACTGATGCCTATATTTTGAAGAAAATTAATTGCTTATTAAACAGATGGAAGAGTTCAGCTGAGGAGGAAAGTGCTAAAGTATGTCGCCTATGTGAAAGGAAAGGGCAAGCTCAATATACCATGATATGCCAAAAATACTTTCCCAGATATGTCATCAAGACAGCATGCAGGTGACTAGAATCCTGAAGTCCACATGACAGGGACAGGCATAAACGAAGAGCAGGCAGCAAAGAGAGAGATGACAGGTGAACAAAACTCTTTTATCTTTTACAAGAAGTCTTGTGCAATGAAAGAGGAGAGATGAGTCACAGAACTGTGATTACACAGGGTAGATGGTTGTAAATCATAGATTATCAGTAGAATGAAATACTTTAGTGACAACCAATGAATATCAAATAATATCATAGAGAGTAAAGTTTGAAGTGCACCCTTTTGATAAACACTCTTTGCTACTTGAGTGGATTATGAATAAGATGATTTTCTTCATAGCCCGGAACTAGAGCAGATTTGGGGGAACAAAGGTGAGATTTGTAAGTACCTATAGAAGAATCTAGAAACACAGCCCTGTGTGATGTATTAAATCCTGGTCATAAGCAATATGGCTTTCAGGGTAAAGATGAAATATTTTCTTGACAAATTCTAAAATAGAATATAAATGTTTTTCCCGCTATAGTAGGATATATATGCTTTTCTGAGAAGCCTCCTATTTCCCAAAATCATGTCTAAAAAATAACTTAATGGAAAACAAAAGTGGAACAGGGCATTTGTAACTGTGTAACTCTATAAACAGTGCACAACAGAAAACAACAGCCCTAATTATGTATCCTAATGTAGATGAATAGATTGCAATGTCGTTAGAAAAGCAAAGCTATGGCAAATTTTGTATTCTGCCTTTGGGGGAGAAAGGTAAATGTAGCTACATGGAAAAGTAAGAGAATTCTGAAGCTTGTGAGTTAGAAAGAAATGGAAGAGAGATAAATTAATCGCAGGTGGAGAAACAAGTTTCAGGCTTTGCACAAAATGCACCAAAGGAAGAAAACCTCCCACCAAGCTCTGCTTCCTTCACCGAGGACAATTTTGTATCCTTTTGCTGCCTGAAGCACTGAGCTGTTATCTTATTGAGCTCGATGGCTTTTACTTGGTGATACAATTGTTAAGAGGCTGGAAAATTAGAGCTTGAATCAAGGTGACCTTTGTATAGCTGCCACTTGGTAGAGAATCATACTAATCATAATTTTGTTTGTCTTTATTTCTCTTCACCAATCAATAAGTTAATCAGCTGACAACTGAGCTTGTCCATGAACATTCCCCTCTCAGCACCCAGAAACAGGAGATCTCTCTCCTCTGTGGTACCCTAGGAAGCTTCTGTTTGAGCCATTTAACAGCTAAAGCTCAGTCTCCTCATTTCTGTGACTCCTTGCTTTCCTTGTTGGCTTTAGAGATTAGAAATCATGTTGATATTATTTAGATTTAAGATGGTTAAATATTGATACTTTCAATTCAAAAGTGAAAAGCCCTTCATACTTCAGATCACAATAAACTCACTCACTAAAATTACAGAAGTCTTTAAAATAAATGTCAAATATCAAATACATATTTATGTTGTGAAACTAAACAAAAGAAATTTTTTCCTTCCTATGGAACTAAACTGATGTTAGTGGTTGTTTATTTCTATTTTTATACTGAATACTAGGCTGTAGGAATTTTATGGCATACTGCTTCCTTTACATTGGTAAAAATTATTTTGAATGGAGAAATACTTCTCGGTAGAGGTTAATTATTTCTGAGGAGTTGGCTGATGACAAAGATGACAGGAACATTATTGCTTATGTTTAGCTTTTAGTGTGTTTAACATGGGTAGCTGAGATAATTAGAGTGAGAAGAATGCTCTTTTGATTTAATGGTTTAATGGAATGGGCCTTCAGAAGCTCCACTGCAAAAGTTCAGCCGGAGCTGCTGAGATCTTGCATAAATCAACTGTCGATTCAGTAATTTCATAGCCAATCAGATAATAATGTCTTCCTCTGCCTTGTCTTATCTTCTGCATTTGAGTTACATGCACATACTCATTTGATGTACAACTTTACTTTTAAGTTTTTTTATGAAAGATACGACATAATTTTATTCTAAATATGCACTTGACAATATGGATTCAAATTTAATTCACTGATGTGCAACCTTGCGTGTGATATCTGAAACCAGAAATTGTCAAATGGTATATCAAAAAGGTAAATTAGCATTTTCTCAGTGCAACCTGACATGACAGATGGGTAGGAGGAGGCTGTTATCCCTGAGAAGAGACTAAATATATTATAATCTTGATGTATACACAAACTGGATAAAGATTTTTATAAAAGAAATTTCAGTGCAAAATATATTCTCCAAAATCAAAATAATTAGTTAAGTCTCTACATAACTTCATTCTGTGCGTATGTGGATTGCTTTATATAGCATCCGTGCATGGAAATTATTTTAAAAGGTGTTTATTGACAAGATACTCCTTCAAATACACTGTGTTAGGGTATTGTGGTCCTTCTAGTAGTAATAATAATATGAATGATCATACTAATAGGAGCTAACAGTTATCAGGCCTTCACTACATCCTAGGCATTGTTCAAAAGCTGTATACATGTTCTGATTCTCCACATAAAGGCACACACACATCACATAGTCATCGCACAATAACTGGCTCCAGTAATGCATGATGTGGACAGTACTAGTTCTGGAGGCTCAGAAAGGCTGAGTACCTAGAAAAGGGCCACGTGGAGAAGCTGAACAGAGTGAGGACCTCAAATTGGCATGAAATGAGCAGAGAGTGTGGGGAGGAGAGTGCATTCTTGGAGAGGGTTGGATAGCAGGTTTGCAACCAGACACTTAGAAGTAGGAAATAATAATCTGGATGGAAGAGCAGAATTTGCATTATCAAGGAGATCATGGTTGAGAAGCGAGGGAGGATGTTAAGTAATAAGGTCCTTGAGTGAAAAGCTGTGGAGTCTAGGTTTAATACATTGTAAGTCAGGCAGATGTATTGAAAATTTTGAAAAAAAGGAAGGTGATATGAAAACAGTAATTCTGGAAGTTTAGAGGGCAACAGTACATGGTGGGTTGAACGGAGGAAAGAAAGAGACTAACCAGGAACTGAATTGCATTTGTCTAGGGAAAGAGGTGAAGTGGTTATGAGAGGAGGAAAGAGGTTCTGATACTTTATTTGCTATGAAGTTTTTATTTTTTTTAATCAGCATTTAGATCAGAGGAGGAATCAATGATGACTCTGAATTTCTTGGTTCAGGTGACCAGCAGATGGACCTGTTTATGGAAGGTGAGTGATGATTTAGGTCCTGGAGACTTGTAGCGCTCAGCAGCCAGCACAGATATGGAACCTCTCCATCATCATGAAAGCTTCTATTAGACAGCACAAGTGTAAGCTATAAAACCATCTTCAGCACCTTCTGGTATCATAACCACATGTGGAGTGCCATATATAGATAATAATCTCATTTCAACGGATACAACAATATTTCAAGACAGACTTTGTGTTTGCTAAATCTTGTTACAGTGTGGCTTATTTGCTACACACTGTAGGGTTAAGTTTTCTTTGACAGTATAAGCAGTCTTTGCAAATAGTTATGAGCTGTTTTCCAGACAACATGAATGGGAGACAGGGTGAAAGGAAGCAGAAAAGGAGATATTTGGAGATTCTTAAAGTCTTCATCTCTTGGGAGGGGCCAGGGTGTTGCTGTTTGGGCTTCTCCTTTTGACTCGAGTGTTCCCTGTGTTCTTATTTTGCATGGATAAGAGGCTCCCAGAGAGCCTGAAGGGTGAAAGTGTTTGGGAGCCCCAGGCCTTACCTCAGCCCACCTTTCAGAGCAGCTAAGCAATGCAACAGTACCATGAGCAGGCAGGAGTGGGCATGTAACCAAACAAGTGATGATTAGAAATGTAAGGGGGGGGGGTTTGCCTGTTTTCAGATAGAGGTTTCCTGTTAGATAGCAAAAGAAGGGAAACACAGAGTGGGGCATCATTACAATGCAACGTGACAGGAAGCAAAATGAATTCTGCTCCTGTAAGTTCTATAGTGCACAGCGACAAGAGTTCACACAGTCATGGGGTGTCTCTTTATAGAGACAGGTACTTAGGAAGCTACTGGAAGAGATGATAGGCTGGGGATATGAGAAGAGACATTTCATTAGGTTATTGCATCAGGTTTTGAAATGCAAGGTTCTGATAATAGCTATTGCCTTGGTGTGAGTTCTTCTGGGGACAGAGCCTGAAATGGGGCTCTGGGATAGACAAATATTTAAAGGGTGAACTTAGGAATCTACAGAGGGGTAAGTAGTATGGTATATAGGAAGAGGAGATAATATGATAATATGATAATATGAGGTACATTCCTGTGGCAGTTGCTGTGGTCAGAAGTACCTCAGTTCTTCTCTTGAAAAACTTGAAACTAGTTCTTGTCCACCATTTGCTAAGGAATGTCTTGGGGAGCAATGTATGGGTTACACTATTATTTCTCCAATTTAAATAGCTCAGTAGTTGTCCCACAACCTGGAAAAGTGTAGAAAGATCAGAAGCACATACTTGAAATGACCATAATGTTCATCTGCTGTGAGCTGGGAACATACAAATCCAGAAATCCAGTCCACACCAGCTGTGACTGGTCTAGGACATATGAACTAGGATACCAGAAAATGTGCCCCAGCTGGGATGAGTGAGGGTGTTCACTATGTGTCCAGGTCCATGTTAAGAAAAAGAGTGTGCATTTTCTCAAATGAAGTGGATGCTACACCTCTGTATTCCATGGAAGACATGGAACCATAGGGAGGTAAAATAGCTTGCCAAGAACACAAATACATCAAAGATCAATCTCGTAACTCAACTATACTCCACTTTTCTTCAGTGGCTCTGAACTTTCCGATTTTGTCTGCTCCATAATACTTCATTTTCCCTCACTCATTAGCATTATATTAGCTTTTGCAAATAGGTACTGCCATGTAACTCCTGTCCACAGTCTACGGACAGAGTGCATTATGTCCCAAGCTCCTCTGTGAACCTTTACAGTTAACCCTTCCCTCTTCTCAGCCTTTCAACACCACCAGAGTTATTTTGTTTCTCCATGGCTTTGCCTTTGCATAAAAGTCAAGTAAATGGAATTGCACCAGGTCAGTACCTTTTCCAGCCTGATTTCTTTTTCTCACAAAATGCGTTTGAGAATCACCTAAGATGTTACAAGTATCAGTAGTTTGTTCCTTTCATTTACTGAGTAATATTTCATCACGAGGATGAACCACAGTTTGTTCATTTTTATTTCCTAGTTGAGGGACACTTGGATTGTTTCCAGTTCTTGGTAATTATGAAGAAAGCTGCTTTAAGCATTTGCACAGAGGATTTGTATAAATATAAGTTTTCATTTCACTTGAGTGACTACCTAGGCATCAGATTACTGACTTTACCTGTACACTTACCTTTTAAGAAATTACTAAACAGCATTTAAAATTCAAGAGTGTTTTGCATTCTCTCCAGTAACATATGGGACTTCAATTGTTTCACATTCTGACTCACCCTTTAAAAAGTTAGCCATGCTCATAGGTGCTTAGCTTCAGGGCAACTTATTGTGTTTTCAGTGTGCTTTCATAACGATAAATGAGGTTGGACAACTCTGCGCATTAATTTGAAGTGTAGATAGCTTCTATGTTGAACTGTATGCTCATTTGTTTTATTGAGTTGCTTCCTTTTTATTAATGAAATTTAGAAGATATTTTGTACTTTGTTTATAATGCTTTTATAAATCAGATATATGTGCTGCAAGTATTTTCTTCTAGAGTATGGATCTAATCTTTTTATCATTTTAACAATGTCAATTGACACTTTTGTTTAATTTAGTGGAATCTGTTTTTTCTCTTTCTCTTTTCCACTATTATGGTTTGTGCTTTGTGTGGCATGCCTAAGCAATCTTTTGCTAATTCAAGCTCATAAAGCTTTTCCCCTAGAAGTTTTGTGGTCTTACATGTATGCAGGCATACAATTCATTTTGAATCACTTTTTGTGATAATAAACTGTTTCTATTACCACATGGATGGGTAACTGTTCCAGCATCATTTGTTGAAAAGACTACGCTTTTTCCATTGAATTACTTTTGTACATGTATTTTTGATTTTTTTAGGGTTTTTTTTTTGTTTGTTTGTTTGTTTTTTGAGACAAGAGTCTGGCTTTGTGGTTCAGGCTGGCCCTGAGCTCAGCCTCAAACTCACATCCCAGCAATCCTCCTGCCTCTGCCTCCTGAGTGCTGGGATTACAGGCGTGAGCCACCATGCCTGGCACTGTGGTATGTGGTACTGGTTGCTGCTGAGCGTGAGTCTCCATGCCCAGTATGGTATGTGGTTACCGGGTATCGAATCTGGGTCCTTGCGCTTGCAAGACAGGCGCCGGAATCACTGAGCTAACTCCCCGGCCCCACTTTTGTACATTTATTGAAAGTCAGTTGACCACATATGCATGAATTATTTCTTGACTCTATTTTGTTCCATTGATTTGCACATCTTTTATTTCTCCAAATCCACACTATCCTGACTGCCTCAGCTTTATGGAAGATCTGGAAATAAGATAATATCATTCTTCCAATTTCATTCTTTTTTCAAAATTATTTTTCATAGAAATTTAGTCAGTTTGATTATCTTAGAAGAACAGTCCCCCTGGATTAGATTGGAATTTTATTCAATTGATAAAACATCTATAGGGGAAACTAACATTTTAAAAATATTCCTTTTTTATTAATTAGTAGTCAAAGGGATTGACTATCAGCAATATAAAGAAAGAAAGATTAAAAAGTCATTGTTAATTAGTGCAGAAATTATGATGACTGTTTCCAAGTTTTTATTTATGATACTATAGACATCATGAAACAAAACTATTCTGTGTAGTTAGCTAGGAGAAGTGAATGACTGATGTTGATCTGAACAGACTGGTAGTTTCAGGCTTCTCATTTGTAGCCTCTCTAGCCTCACTAGCTTCCCCTGCTGTGTAGTATGTGAGCTGAACAGGATTCACATTTCATTGTAGGTTGTTAGGAAATCTAGTAAGCTGTTAAAAATCAACACTTCTGAAAATACTTAATGGTGAGATATTTCCTGTTCCTAAGCTCCCAAATTAGGGCTCTAGGAGAGATAATTTATATTATTGTTATTTTTAAGATGTACAATTGTCAAACAGCAAATTTAATGCAGATCTCCGACACTATTTCAGTCTTTTCTTGCATCCGCATGTTTCCCAATGCAAATTTTAACTAATTACCAGAAATGCTCTGAATGTCTCTGCCTAGCTCTTAACGACAACTTGGAAAAGCACAAACATTTCTGATACAGAGGGTGTGGTTTTCTTGAACTCTCAATGGTAATTCAGAATTTTCCTACATTTACCTTTAGCTTCAGTCCCCTACTCCATTGTTCATGTCCTGAATTCAACTTTTGGAACTCTGCGACTTGCCAGTTCAGATTTTTAACCTTGCACAGCCGATGGCTGGCTTCTTGGCGGAGTGTCAAGCCTGTCCAAGCAGGACGTCAGACCAGTCCAGATTAAACTAGCTTGATCTCAGAAACAAGCCAGTGCAACACAGCAAGATCCTCGTTAATTTTAATTAACAGTTCCAAACAGAGTTGCACAACAAGGTCATTTTCCCTAAATGAATTATTAGAGATAATATAAGAAATAGACTTCTCCCAGCAGCATTTCTAAACCCTAGGAGTTGGCAAAAATTGTGCTGGAGAATATCTGTCTTTTCAAGTTAGTCTACTCATATAGGACTGAGGTAAATCGTCCCTGAAAACACTGAAGGCATTGGCTCTCACCTGTTTTGCCCCCTGTGTCCCAAAAGATTTAAATCAGTAAGTTCACAACCTTTCAGAGAATGATAAGATGTGACATTCTCTTACTTGGCCATTAAAAAAAAAAGATTAAAAAGTATAAATAGATTTGGGTATTAATTTTCCTTGTAAACCGAGAATATCTGAGAACTCATAGGAAATTCTAAATGATAGTCTTTCTATGTGCTCACTTGATGATTCATTTTGTGGACTCTGGTTTATTAAAAATGAACTAGTTGCATTTGTTATAAATCAGGGCCTTTAGTTTTTACATATTTTCTCTCATGTATTTGTGTGTTATGTATTAATTTCCTTTGAAGATAAACAACAATGTTTCTATTAAACTAAAGAAAAAAAGCTTTATGATGAATGTATAAAGAATAATATTTTTCTAAATATTTCCTACTTCACTTTATTGAAATACAAACTAAATTTCCAAGTGATACTATTAGTTAAGAAGAAAATTCATTGCCATCCAGCTTGGATGATGATTGTAAAAATGCACCTCAATTTAGTATAACTGTCCTGTTTTTGTCTATGGGTCTAGTTGTTAATCGGTATTAACTTTATTAGAACTTACAAAATAAATGAATCTGATAGCAGCAAAATAAGAAGGGCTAGAGGGACAGTGAGGAAAATAATTGAGCTGCATTATGTACATGTACTATTTCCTACAGTGAATGTAATCATTCTATACTTCAAACATGTAGTAAAGATTAAAAGTAAAAAATATGCTGAACTTTTAAACTTGGATACATAAATCTAAATGCATTAGATTGACAATTGTTTAAACATCTCTACAAACTATCAGACAGTATTTATAGCACCTAATCATTTATCTAAACAAACATAAATATGCACAAATATTGTTGGTTTCACTGGCAATCTGAAATTCTAGTGAAGTGATAGAAGCTCGTAGCTTAAAAGTTTATCTAAGAGACTCAGTGAGATTCAGAGTTACAGTAACAATTCTGGTGAAAAATCCACACACTGCCCAAAGCAGCCAAGGCCGCTGACCTGGCAGCCGGAATCTGAAAGAGACACGCAGGAAAAGCTGTGAGGGTGCAACTAAACATACGGTATCGGATTACTGTTAATCTGGAGGAGAGACCATCAGCAGAGTGAGAAAAGAAGCTTGTCTTGCAGGGAACTGTCAAGCTTTGAGGTTTCGTCCTCTCTTCTGTCCTGATTTGTTCTCTGAGGCTTGCCGTATTGTCAGGGAGGGATCGTGGCTCTCCTAATGAATGCATTTCCCACGTGCATACTTGTTTCTACCAGCGCACCGTCGAATTTCAGCTGGAGACTGACACGCATGTCTATATAAATATAGCTATAGGGGAATGTATATTATCAGCTACGTATATTTAAAGTCAACTATAAAAGTATGTGTATTTAGTAGTAATATATATTAGATTGAACATTAAGTAGTGTATGTATAAAACATGTAAATTATTTTCCTCTTTAGAGTTCATATTTCTCAAGTAACTTGCTCCAGATAGATTTTAATTCCATTCACACTGTAAGGAGATGGTGCACAGGTTCAGATACCATTTCGCCATCATGGTTTTACTACGTGGATTAATAACTGAGGTGCGAGGGAGGATAAAGTGGCTGCACTGGACCTGGGCTTTTGACTTTACTGCACGTAGCTTTTGGGGTGTGCTTTTTGGATACTGACATGTAGAGATTTGAAAAGAAAAGAATAGGTTGTTAGCATGACTTTGGCATATGATGGCTCGGAGAGGAGGCAAACAGATAAATTTTATTAAGAAGAAAATAAACTGATGATTAGCAAATGATGTTTAAAAATGCAAAATATAAATTTGCCTCAATATTTTAAAAAATCAGACCAACCAATGTGGGTCAAAAAAATAGTTTCACTTAAAAGTGTAATAGTTTATTCCAACCTGATAATATATGTCGGAAGTGGTGAACCTATGGCATTGTGTCACAGTGGGCTGTTGTTGAAAGCTCTAAAAGATTAGCCATCACTGTCATACTCCTTTTAAACACTATAATATTCGATATTTACATGTTATGTCCGTTATCACATTATATTGGAACACACTGATTTGGCGTTTATGTTCCTATCAGACCCATGAGAGTAGGAAAAACCTATTTCCTCTTGGGTTTCTGGTACTTTAGTGCTCAGTATACTGTGGGAAGATCTCTCAAAACTGACTTCCACAAAAGGCAGCAGATAGAATGAGCAGGACATGACACAGGACAGGATTCAGACAGCAGAAAACCCAGGGGAAAGGCCAGCCCAAGCCTTCCAGCAGGGCTCGGCCTAAACACCAACGCGAAGTTCTGCAGTTGTCGGTGGCCCCACTTTCCTCACAGTTTTCTTGTATCTATACATCTCAGCATCTATGAGGCAACTATAGTCTGAATGGAATTTTACTTTACTTCTTATTTCTTCTCCATTAAACCATAGCCTTTGAAAATGTGAAATCTCAAAACAAAACAAAACAGAAAACATAAAAATTCTGTCCTTCTGCTATTTGCTTCTTAGCCTTTACTGAGTGAATATATGCTCTCTTCTATAGGAGAAAAATCATCAGACTTAGGAAAAAAAATTAAAGGGGACAGAGAAAAAGAGAGAGAAAATAATAGAAAAAGAACGTCCAGCAACCCGTGATGTGGAAACATTGCGTATATATGGAAAAATTTATGGTTTAAAAAGTAAAGGGAAAAGATAAATAGAAAAGAAACTGATGAAAACTGAATATAGTAAAAGGTATATTAAATATATTTGTTCAGAATTCAGAGGAGAAAAACATAAAAGGGAGGAATGACCAGTCCAGGAGATTAACTTATGTAAAGTAGGACTTCTATAAGTAGAAAACAGAAGATTAACCAAGGGCAATGGTTGAAGGAAAAGGAAACTATCTTTATAAAATGGTTGATCTCAGGCCCCAAAGCGAGAACGCTGAAGTTCATGTTAGTACCGCACAGATTTCTATGTAATTCTTTGAATCTAACATCACATAAACATCAAGAGAACTGGGAGCACCTTTACCCCAATTAACATAAATTCACATAGGTTCTCCAGTTCCCAGTAAAGAATATTGATGATGTTTTAATTTAATTGCTATGACATACTAGGATAGAAAGGAAGAGGTTAACAGTCAAGGCCATGCAGAGGCTGGAGTTCGACACTTGGGGTCAAGCCTTGGTTCTGCTGAGTATTCCTTATTTAGGAATGAGAAAGTCCTTGTTCTCTTTGTTCTTAGTTTTCATCAATAGTTCAAGGGGGATAAATATACTTTATATGATTATTAAGATTGTATGAGTTAATACATGTAAAGTATTAGAAGAGAACCTAAGACAGTACAAAAAGCATAACTTCATTTCCTCCTACTTCCACCTCTCTCTCTTTTTTTCTCTCTTCTCTTCTCTCTTATGCCCTCCTCCCCCTCTTCTTGTCCTTGCTGCTATTTTTATTGCAAAGTTCTGAAAGAGTTTTACACTCAGGTAATTAATCACGGCAGGAAGGCATAATGGCCTTGGATTCAAAATATGCTGTCCAGGAAACTTGAATAAAAAATTTGAAAACTTGAGTTTTAACAACCCAATTTCTATCAAAACCCAAAACTCTTGATAAGGGAAGTAATAAATGCAAGGGGCCATTAGTGTAGATTATTAGTAAACATGATTACAATAAATTATTAGTCTAATAATTTTTAAAGTATTAAATGAATTATAAAATTTTATTTCCCTTTAAAGAAATATCTTTTAGTACATAAAATATTACAGAAGGAAAAAAGACAGGGCTAAAATCCTAAATCAAATTAAAATCTAGAAGCTAAAGAATAGTACAGCAGAAGTATAAATGTTTAATTTTCCATCAGTAGTTAAGGAATTACTAATTTTTGCTGAACTCTTCTCATTTAATATAGTGTCAAGACTGTTTAGAGTTGTTATATCAGGAATAAATTTGGAATTTCTTCTTTCCAAAATCATAGTAATAAACAATAGCCAAAACTCTAAGTTGTGTAAGATCAAACTTCAAAATATAAAACAGACAAACAAAATAAAAACAATAAAACTTCTTTCAAGGAAAAAGACAACAAAGCCAACCTGCAAATATTATAAAAGAACAAAAAGAAAATACATATGTGTGATATGCTATTAATAATTTCCTTCTCTAAAATAAATATGCTTGAAAACACAAGTAAATACATCTAAGGCAAAAATAAATTGAGAGAGGGGGGGGCCGGGGAAATAGCTCAGTGGTTCTGGCGCCTGTCTTGGAAGCGCAAGGGCCTGGGTTCGATCCCTAGTAACCACATAACAATACTGGATGTGGAAACTCACCCCAGCAGCAATCAGTACTACACTCCACAGTGCCAGGCATGGTGGCTCACGCCTGTAATCCCCGCACTTGGGAGGCAGAGGCAGGAGGATTGCTGTGATGTGAGTTGGAGGCTGAGCTGAGGGCCAGCCTGAACTACAAAGCCAGACCCTGTCTCAAAAAAACCTTAAAAAAAATTGAGAGAGTAATATTAGTAATAGATACAGCAAAAACATTAAATGTCTTTATAAAACTAAACATAAAAAGGGTCATTTTATTCAAAAGACAATAAATTAGTAATGAAGATAAGATTATTTAAAATGCTCATATACTGTACAGCAGAATTTAGTACCACTAATTGAGTAAAAGTATGAGAAATTCAAAGAAACTTTAGAAAACTTTAATCAGTGTGAGAGATTTTAATACTATGGTCACTTAGATATCTAAGGTATCAAGAATACGATCACTTAATTTCACCATCATTAAAAACAGAATCAAAATGAGATGTGCTCTTAATCAAGTAGGTAAAGACTTTTGAGAATATAATAACTAATGTTAAGAAAATGTTGAGATGAATTCTCTTGTGGTTCATGGAGATGTAAATAGATTAAAATTCATGAAAACGTTAACTTGGTCATAGATTTTAAGAGGTTTAGTATTAAACTATTTTACCTCTTGGAGACAGATTGGAAAAAGTTATATTGTGGCACATTGATTATAAAATTATTTGAATAAAAACACAATATAAATAAAATATTCATGGGAAGTATGGTTAAATAAATAATATTTGAAGGCCATTTATTGATACAAGCATAAGGAAAAGTAACTGAGCTAAAAAATAAAAATGACTGCACATAATCATTTAATAACAGAGTCCAATTTTTGTTAAAAATAGAAATATATAGAAAATATTTTAAAATGTATATGGCTAACTATTAACAGTGTGTCTGGATGGGGTACTTTTTCCTGACCTTGTGTATGTTTTCTAATTTTCATTAAGGATATATTATTTATAAAGAAAAAGTTACTTATAACAGATAAGACCAAGAAGAGAAGTGTCAAACATGTAGAATATTTTGCAAAACATCTTTTGTGAAGGCCCTTCTGTTTTTCGCTATGAAAAAATTAGTATCTATAAAAAATAGATTACTCTGTCTTCATCTTCCCAATCACTGAGTATAACTAAAGAGCTAAAGCACTAAAGGGCTAGCCAAATAATTGCACTTTCTTCTATTGTATCAATAAATATTAGTCTTGGCATAGAACTCTATAGATTAGGAAATGCTTACACATTCATTACTTTATTTAGCTTTCATAGGAATTCTCTGAAAGTATGTAATACCATTATCCTTAAGGTACATGAAAAGATTCAGAAAGGTAATAATTTCTTCCCTAAGAATACACAGATCTAATATTAGCTCTTCCCAGCATTCCACCTGTATTGCTTATAAATATGATATGTACAATTTTACAGCTTGGTGTTCTTGCATAATAACTCCACCCTTTCAAGGTTTGATTAAGATTTTAATGTCACACCATATTACCATTATGTCAACAAAACCTAAAGTGGGAAGCATTTTTTTCCTAGCTGTACTGAATCATGGAAAGCTAATTAATGAAACAAATTATGACTACTGAGAAAAATTCATAATCCTTTTGTTTCATTCAACTACCAACACTGAGCTACAAGAACTCTACAAATTAGCACCGATCCCTTTGATGTCTGTCTATGTGCTGCCAGCACCATAGGACACTTTCTGACTTTGTGAATGAATCGAGCGCTACACTGATGAGGAACTTTGGTCTACCTGCAGATGTAATCTGGTCTTTAATGGAAGAGCTACTGGGTATAGAGAGCAAGTATATTCCGCATTTTGTCTAGGCTGGAAATCACTCAGAATGTAATCATTCATGAAGACTCCTGCAAGCAATCGCACAGCACTGTGCCAACATTCATCAGAGCAGGGCCAGGAAATGTGAGCGCCAGGAGCAGATTTCACAGAGAGAGCACAAAGTCAACTCCTCTCAATTACAACTCTGCAACGGCCTTCTTCCGCTGAACTTTGCTCTGCGAAGGGAATCCGAGAGGTAATTTAGAGCCTTTTCATTGGGCTTTCTATCAACAGGAATACCTGTGGGAGACAAATGAGGACACTTATTTTCCTGTTCTGTATTTGCCACTGAATGAGTGCAGCAAGAATGCTTATGCTTTGCTGAGTCAAGAAATCAAAGGTGAAAGAATTAGGAAGAAGAGTTGCTCTGTTGGATCACATCTTTAGCTCCGTTTCTTCCTATATATTTGTAGTCAAGTCCTTTAATTTTTCTGTTTCAGTATTCTTATCTGTCAACTGCCTTAGGATTATTGTAAGAAATACATACAAAATCAAGGAAACACACTCTGTTAACTTTGTGTTACTGTGACAGAAATACCTGAGATAAACAACTCAAAGAAGGAAAGAGATGGAGAAGTTAAGGATTATTTGGACTCTAGTTCAGAGGTTTCTGTCCTTGTTCTGCTGGCCCCATGAACTGTGGGACGGCAATGACGGCAAGTCATCCGAGGGTATGTGGTTAGGCAGAGGTGTTCATCTCTCTGCAGTGAGAAAGCAAATAGAACACGGAGGCCTGGGCCCCAATACAGCTGTGCAGGGCATGCTGTCAGTGACCCAGTGGTGTCACTTCCTTCCTTCTGAGTCTCAGTTCCCAAAGTACTCGCCATCCTACAGTAGCAGAGGCTGGTGACCAAGTCATTAACACATGAGAGTACGTGAGATCCAGATCACAACAGGAAATAACTGAAAACAGTGTGTGATGAGTACTAACTGCTCTTTGGAGGTAAACCACCAAGACTAGGATACTGTCATGTGAAGTTCAGGTAAGGGTAGCTACAGATTTGTGTACGATACTGTCTTCAGAATGAAATTCATCTCCAGCCCCTCTACCCTTTTATAGTTAAAGATGGAATTTAAGTTGTTCAGCTGCCCAGGCTGGGCTCAAGTTTTCGATCCCCCACCTCATTCTTCCACAGTGCTGGGATTATGGGCGAGCACCACCATACCAGGCCAAGAGCTATGTCTTTAACGTCCAGTAGAGTGTCAAACTTTGGAAGCAAATGGCAGTAATCAAGAAAGTAAAATAGGTCCTCAGACTTCCTTGGAGAATCTCCAACTCCCATTGGTTTCATTAGGAGATAAGAAGTCTAAAAAGATGATGGAAGTTCACCTGTCAGCAAACAGACAGCTAGAATAATTACTGAAAACAAATATTACTTTTACAAGTCTGAGCTATGTTCATTGTAGGAGAAGTGACTAGAAGCAGGCTTGACATTTTGTGACACTCATTCACACTTCTGAGTGTGTGTATGTTTGCACGTACACATGTGGTATCATTAGAAGGCTCAGGAGGAAGTTGTATTCCAAAAACTCAACTGCTTATAAAATTTTCCCAGAAGTAAATGTCAGAGTGATATAACTTTGATCAATTACGATTGTATACATGTGACTGTGTAAAGCTGTTATCAGGGAGTTAACATGTTGTGTCAGTTTCACAAATGGCCTCCGTCATCTTGGGCAGTGGCATCTCACTGAGGATTGTGCTTGAGCTCGTCGGGCTGCTACCACCGTGTCTGAGGAAAGCCCGCACTGTGGTTTACAATGAAAGTGTCCTCTTTCACCCAGAAGCCCACAGCATGCGGGCCTGTCGCTCTGGTATGCATGACTCCATGAAGGAGGAATTGGAGTTTGGCTTCAGGGCCTGGGCTCCGTGTTACTGTACAGCACATGGCCACAGTGTTGCTGAGCAACAGCGTCTGTTTTCCCATCACTGAGATGCCCACTGTCCTCTCCTCGGAGCATGTCACATAGTTCATCTGTGTGGTGTGTTCTAATTCTGGACAGGGAAGGCTATGGCCAGCAACTCCGGCTTGGCAAGGCAGGACTTGGATATATAACATCCACCTCTGGTTATAAGGTGAAGGAATAATATAAGTCTTCCATTACAAAGATAAAGATGAGTTCTCTCAACGCTATTGTCTCACTCTTGCTGGCTACCACTTGTTCAAAAATCTCTCGCTGCTGGCCTCTGTCCCACTTCCTACTGGGGAAGGAGGTTTTAATCTCTGAGGAGTGTGGAAAGTAGCTGAGAGAGGATAACAGGATGACGTCTGTGCCCATGAGGGTGGCATCTGCTGGGGGTGTATTTCAATTTCTTCTGACAGAGCATGTTGCTTACTAGTTAAACTAGGTGTGACAGTGTTCTTTAGGTCTTGGTCACATCAGCAAAAAACACACAGAACAAGAACTACTTCCACACTGTCCTAAGGGAAACTGGAGCTCTTTATCTCTGATAGCATTAGAGGAAGTTGTGGTTGGAAGAGAATGTAATTAGAACTGTATGCTACCTAAGAAAACCAGTGACAAGGGAAAATCACCAGTATCATGAACTTTGAAAGTACCCTAAAAGTTCTGTTTTGGTGCATGCTCAGTGACACTATCAAAGGGTGCCTTGTACAAGTCTTAGTCTCAGCTTCTGTTCTGCCTTGACCATTTTTTCAGCATTTAAAAGAGCCTGTATGCTCAGAGTATTAACATTGTGATTTACTTGAACCTATAAGTTAGGGATATAAGAAACTTAAAATTAGTGAAGACTACTTGATTCAAGTGAAAAGCAATAATACAAAGCAGAATTTCCCAGTGTCCTAGGTGAAGTCAAGGGCTTTTACACTGTGGTGTGTTGGAAAATCCTGAAGCCTGGAGGCAGGCAGTTTTGTTGTTTGATGGCGGATCTGCATGTTGTAAACATTCTCATCAGAACTAATTTTAAGCTACTAACCCAACACAACTGGAAGCACACTTGGGGAGAGGTGAGCATTGGCTCCAACACACCATGGCTACTCAGTGTTCATAGGAACCTTGTGAAGAAAGCATTCATGATTTTTTAAAAAAATATTGGGTGAGAAAATGCTGAATGAAGTTAAACATTACTACCTTTAAAATACAAATTAATACTCTGAAATTCTAAATTCTATAGAATTCTATAGAATTCAGAATTAATATTCTGAAATTCTAAATTCTACATTTATAAATTCTACATTTATCTGACTGTCAAGCATTTTAATTGGAACACTGATTAACATCTTGTGGGATGCTGCTCTTCCATAAAATGTAATCTAGAAACTGTTTAAGTCAAAGTCTTAAGTCTTGTGTGTGTGTTTGACATATTTCAAACCATAATTTTGTAAATTATAAGAGTAATATTCAATGCAAATTAATGTCAATAATAAAAATAAGAAGTTTCTCACCTTTCTGAGTTAATCAGTGTTAATGGGAGTGATATATGTTATTTTGATATATATTATTTTACTTTTTATCACATAACAAAAAGTTTGGTATGGGCAACATATGATCTAAAATATGGTAATGTTTAAATTTATGAAATTATTATTATTTTTTATTGAAATCTTTATTGGTATATTACATATACACATCATGATTGCACTCCATAATGGGAATTTGTATCAGTATAAGACACAATATAATTCTCATTTTTTCCCATAGCCCTACCCACCCTACCACTCCCCATATACATAAAATTTATTTCCTTTCTTTTTTGTTATAATCTCGTTATTTTTCCCCCTTCACCCTATTTCACTTTGAGTATTTTCTATTTCACAATATATATCATACAATTCTAGAACTCATTTACATCTTTATTTTCTCATACCAGAGAAAAGATGTGATATTTACCTATCTGTGACCTATTTATTTCATTTATGAGGATATCCTCAAGGTATGACCATTTAAGTATAAATGATTCAAACTTATCATTTTTTATGGCAGAATAATACTCCATTCTGTAGAAGAACCACAGCTTTTTTATCCAGTCTCCAGTTGATGGACATTTGAGTTGTTTCCAAGATGTAGCAATCACAAACTGAGCTGCTGTAAACATGGGTGCACATATGTCACTGTGATATGCGTCTTTTAATTCTTTTGTGTATCATAGGGAAAGACACTGTGCTGTTAATGTTCTTCAAAACACTCTCCCTTGCCTCAAACACACCCATCCCATCATTCTTGACGCTCTTCTGGAAGTCCCCTCATGAGGGTCTTTTGTTGGACTGTCATGAGCCCCCCTTGATAATTTGAACTGATTCAAAACATTTATCTTTAATGGTCATTTTGACTTTGGAGAAGACCCAGGACTTTCAAGGTGCCAGATATGGTGGAAATGCTCAGTGAAGACACTTGAAAATATTTTTATGAGCCTGCCTTTCTGGTTGGATGACATTTGACATCAGCATTTGCTGCATCTTTAGTTGACTTCATAATGCTATGATATTTGTGAAAGAGGATTCCAGAGCTGCTTCAGAAAGTGGCAAGAACCATGGGATAAATAATTTGAAATGAGGGAAAATATTTCAAAGGGGATTAATAACAACATAATAAAAATTCAAATTTAAACATTTACTGTATTGCTCAATCACCCCTTATATTTTACAGATATTCTATATATGCAAATATCTATGTGATATAGAATGCATATATTATACATATATAAAAGTTTCTTTTAAAAATACATTACTTTTCAATTTTAAAAATGTTTTAACCTTGTTTTTTCTCTGGTATGAAAAATGAAGAAGTAAATGAGTTCTAGAATGTATAGTAGATGTTGTAAAATAGAAAATATTTAGAAGGAAATTGGGTGTAGAAGTAACAAGGGGAAAAATAATGTGATGACAATAAAAAAGGAAGAGCCTATGTATATAGGGAATGGGAGTGTGTAGGGTGAGCAGGGGAATGGGAAAAATGAGAATTAAATCATGTCATATCTTATACTGGTACAAATTCTCCATTCTGAAAGTGACTATGATGTGTATATATAATGTACCAATAAAGATTTGAATTAAAAAAATAAAAAATAAAATAAAATAATGTTTTAACTTTGTTTTATTATAAAATAAAACAAAAGCAGCAGATGATCCACAAAATGTATGGCTTAGTGCAGTGGTTCTTAAATCCCAGTTAGCATGTGAATCACCTGAAGTGATTTTCAAAATACAAGTTGCTGGGCCCCAGCCTGAGAGGGTCTGACCATTCAGCAAAGGCTGGAGTCTGAAACTTTGTGTTTCTGACAAGTTCCCGGATGATATTGACTGTGTACCACATTTGGAAAACCTGTGACTTGACAAAAGATTTATAAGATAAGTCACTAGCAACAGCAATGCAAGTAAAGGGAGGCTTTGCTGCCACTTTGGGTGACTCACCGCGGCCCTTCTCAATGAGGCCTCTTCCCCTTCCAAAATGGCCTCTTGACTTCTGCAGTGATCACTTGATTGTACTTATGTGGTGCTGTAATCATTCATGAAAACCCCTAGACACCAGAGACTAACTTTGCCTAATTTTTTCTTCACTATTTGCAACATATTTTATGTCAAGTGATCCTGAGCATCTGACCTCCACTCTTTCCATGAACTGGAGGTTGTCGAGTCCCATTTACAGTGGGGTTTAACACTGTCACTTGTCCTCTGCACTTCGTATGAATTGTCATCTGAATCCGATGCCTTGATGAGACTCCCAGCCAATAAGCAGGGCTTTCAAGTACCTTCTCTTCCTTTCTTTTGTCTGTCTCTCTGCCTGTCTGTCTTGCCTCTACCACCTCTGTCTCTGTCTGTCCTTCTTTTCTTTTTTCCTTCTTTCTGGGTCCAAGGTATTTATATTTTGCCGTAGGTCGTTTTGAACCCCCAGGTGATCCTCTTGGCTCAGCCTCCTGGGTTCTAGCGTTACAAGTGTGTGCCACTCACCCAGCTAGCTACTTTTTGTATTATGTTGTATTTATATTTGGGTTCTTATCCATCAATTTATATGCCATTGGCCAAAGCATTTGTCTTCAAAATGATAATATTTCATTTTAGAATTTTCATTTATTATTTTGTTTAATATTATACTATTTCATAAGTAGACAGCTCTGCCACATGTACTATTTAATTACTTATAGTTGTGGGAATGGCAAGATATAGTTAGGAAACTTTCAAAAATTTTAGCTTTATTCTTGGTTCCCTTTTAAGGACTCCTGGTAACAATATCCTGGCTCTTCTTCATTATTTCACTCCCTGAAATCTTTTTTTTAAACTTAAAATTTAAATGTATTTTATATCTTATCCTTATACATATTTAAGACTAATAAATATATATTCTGGGTCTATTTACTCCTGTGTTATTTTATGTTAGTCTTGAGTTCTAGAATTACTTTTTAAAAATTATTCATAAGTTTTTAGTTCTAACACCTCACTTTTGAATTTTTTAAAGTTTGAAGTATTGTTTTTGCTCTTGTAAATTTTGAATTTGAAGTAATCTCAAAAACATGATATAAATCCCACTTAGTTATGGTATATACTTTTAGTACATATAGCTATATTCAATTTTGTTGAGAAGTTATGAAACTCTGTTCATGAAAGATATTGGTCTGCAATTTTCTTGTAACATTTTTATAAGATTTTGGTGTCAGAGTGAGTATGGTTCTTGAAATGAGTGTCTTGTTCTTACCATTTTTCCTTTCAGAATTTTGTATAGGATTTGATCTTTGTACTTTTAATAATGCCCTTTTAATATTACTTCAGTTGTTCTCAGGTATTAGAAGAAATTTGATCCACACAGCTTTCTGTTTTATGAAATTTTCTTGTGTGTGGATAGTGATGAAATATACTTCCTAGTATTTTCTGAATTTATTACTTTGTTTAACCTGCTTTGGACTCTTTTGTTTCCTATTATAAATACTTTGCTCAGTTTTCATTTTCCTCCCAGGATTTCTTGTTGGTATGTGACTCTCTAAGGAAGCCCAGGTTCAAGAGTTATCAGTTCCGGGACTTAGACTACTCCACAGCCTTTAGCTTTTCTGTGGCTCTGCGCTTCTTCCCAGTGGGGAGCCGAAAATTATTTCTAGTGACCCTGCTGTTCTCAAAGTGGCTGCAACAAGGTTTAAGATGACTGTTTTGTGTCACTCTGTTCTTAGTTTAGCTTCTTTTTGTGCCCTCACACATAAATGTCAACAATAGTCAGGTGTTCTGGATGTTGGCAGTCTGTGGTGGGAAGGTCCTAGTACTTCCCTATTACCAATTTTTATTATAAAATTTTTATTTCTGAGTACTTTGCAGCCACTTTTTAGTGAGAACTCAGGAAGATTCAAAATTTGTTCTGCCATCATCTTCCCAGCACGTACCTTTTCTTCCTTAAAGTGACACAAATATTTTCCAGGTCGGTGTAAATGAATCTAACACATTCTTTTTAATAGTTGTGTGACCTTTAAGTTTAAAGCACCTGTTGGTTATTTGAGTCAGTCATGTTCTTCTGTCAAAATCTTGGTATAAGTCTTGTAAATATTTTCTCCTAGTTTATCTTTAAATTATGAGATGAACTTCTATTTTTCTACATAAACTGGCTGATTATGTTTTCTAAGGCTTTCGGGGTGCAAAATTTTCTAAGTCACCTTCCATTTCCAAAAACTGAACAAATATTCTTTAAGTACTCTACCAATAAATTTATTTTTAACAGTATTGATATTTATGTGAAATTCATTTCTTCATGTGGCATGAAATATTTTATGACTATATAAAATGTGATTTTTTCTGGATAGCCAATTATGCTGAATAGATAGCCAAAAGTTAATTTTATTTCCTGGTGTACAGTCATTGAAAACAATTTTACCAAATGTATTGTAAAATCAATTACTTGGATTGATATCCCTATACCAATATATTCCCCTGATGTTTATTATAACTTGAAAATTCTTTAATTATTTTTTTTACTTTCAATTATCAGTAATTGGAATTGTTTGTAATTGTTTCTGTGAATAAACCTCATAACATAGTTTTATGTAACAAAATATCACTGAAATTTATTTAAAATGTATTTAATTTGTATATTAATTTGAGGCAACATCACATCTGTATGACACTGTCTTTACCTGTGGGAATAGGTAAAGTTATTTAAGTCTCAACTTGATGATTGCCCGTGTGTATAAGCAAATATACATTATATATTTTTGTTTACTTTCTACGAAAAAAATTTAAATTTATTCATGTGTTTGCTTATCATTAAAACTATATGCTCTGACAATGTGAAGTTTTGTAGCATATGACCTCTGAATGTAATCAAATAAGAAAATAGGCCAACAGTAAAAAGTTGTCTGGAACAGCTGCCATGCAGCACTGATGAAGACTTAAATTGTTCTAACGTTTCTCAGAAACCTTTGACAAAGCTGAACACTGAACATACACATACTCAGAGCCCCATGCTTCCGCATGGATAAGTGTCCCTCAGAGGTCCATGTATTAAAAACTTGGTTCTCAGACTGTGGCACTGGTGAGAGATAGGGGGCCCTTTAAAAGTTGGAACCCAGCGGGGGGGACTTAGGTCCTTGGGGCCGTGCCCTTGGGGGAATGTCAGGAACCCAGCCCCTTCCTCTTTCTGTCTTTGTGTCCTGGCTACCCTAAGGTGAAGTTTCCTCTCCATTCTGCTTTACCACTAACTAATGCAAAGCCACAGATCCAAAGAAGATGCACCAAGACCTCTGAAACCGTAAGTCAAAATAAAACTGTCCTCCTTATAAATTGATTATCTTAGATTTTTTTCTTAGTAAGATAAAGCTAACACACCTAAAAAACTCACAACTAGGTAGAAACTATATAAACACATACACCAAAATATAAACTCTTCTCAGTAGGACTATTTGCAATAGCTCCAAACAGAAAACAACGCACACACCCTTCAATAGAAAACTAGATAAATTTCAGTATCCTGGAACAAAAGAACACTGTATAGTCACAAGAAAGAAGAAACTACAGTAACATCTTGGATCACAAACACTCCCCTGTATGAACAATGCAGTTTGCAAATAGAAGTGTTCAGTGAAATTTTGCTTCCACTCACAAACCCTACATTTTGTGTTAAATGGAGCTGCAGTCATTTTCCCCACATGAACATCTTCCTGAGAAGATGGGCATCTTCCTGAGAATCATAAATTAAGTTCATGAGTGGAGGTACAGCTGTATTTTTACATGACAAAACATAACTGACTTTCATATAGGCTATATTAAATAAAAAATAGAGTACAAATTATATAATAACATTCATCAAAAACAGGCAGAACTAACTTATGGAAGGTGGATGTGGTTCTCTTTGAGGAGATAGCAACTGGGCAGAAGCAAGACCATTTCAGCAGTGATAAGTGTTCTCTTTGTTGCTCCCTTTATGCATTTATCAAGGTAAACATTTGTGATTTATGTATTTGTTTATGTACATGTCACAATCTAATAACACATGACTTAAAAATGTGTCCAGAGTATATTGTGAAATGTACTTATTTCCTAAACAAACAAGCAAAAATGTCTCCCTAACCCACACAACCAGAGAAACATATATATCAATTTCAGTCAACAAACAAATGTTTTCCCTTGATGAAACAGAAGTTTTTTGTCATTATTCATCATTCCTTTTTACTTCATTTCTTTTATAATCAAAAGAAGTTTTTGACAAATGGCTCTGGGAGAATTATAATGCAGAAAAGGCATGAATACTAATGCTGAATAAGGAAGGGTCTGGCACTGCCTGCGTGTATCCCAGCAGCCACAGAGTGGCTCCCAGTCACCTCTCAGAGTTTAACCCTCATATCTTGTGCACACGATCCCCTCCATCAGCTGTTTCTGAGCAGCTTCTCATTCTGTGATTCTTCTTCCTTCCAGGGATCGATACCCTGGACTTCTTGCTTTTTCTTTGTTAAAGTTTCACAGATTCTATTTGTTTGTTTATATCAGGGATGGAAATAACAAGAAGAAAATTGTAAAAATGTAAATGAAGGGGACAAGAGAATATTCATTATTAAATAGAGTTAGGTTGTTATGATGAAATCATACAGAGGGGATGCAGCAATGGGAAGCAAGAGTTAGACTTCTGTAGCCCACTACATTAGTTTGATTTTATTCTTAGCTTTAAATGATTTCATATTTTTGCATGTGAAGACACTGAAGGTCAGGTAAGTTACATATTTATGCAAGTCACCACGCTAGTGGTAATGAGATTAGAATTAAAACTAGGCCAATAAAGTACTAAAGATAACATCCTATAAATATGTTAGTGGTGCTAAGATGTTACCCAATGAGACATCAAGTGATCTCATGCAGTATATCATTGCTGTATTATCCTTATTTTTTATAGCTGATTTTCAGACATACACACACACTCACATACACACACCAAAATAAAAGTGAATGGGCTTTATCAAAACAATTGTAAATCCAAAGAGAACCATTAACAACTTTCCACCAGGAGAGGCCTACAAGCATCTCATTATCATCTTTAGCATCATCCTCTCTCACGGGGATGCATTTAATTTTATTGTTAATCTTAACTTTCAAGATTTGTAAAAAGCAGAAGTTGTCAGTAGGGTCTCCCTTAAGGTAGGAGATATATGAATTTGATTAGCCTGTGTTCTTAAGTGTATTGGAAAAGAATATATCCTGGGAGTGAAGTTTGAATTTAGAGGATAATTCCAACCCAGGAAAGTCTGTCTTTTTAACTCGAATACTTGTTCTTGTCCCTGTGGTACAGTGAATGTTCTGTATGAGCAAACTGCTTTGCAAACACTGAAACCAACTGTACATGAGAGTGCTGAGCTGTGGTGGGGTGTCTGGTGACATTTGATTGTCTGAGTGGGACCCAGGTGTGGATTGTTCCCTTGATTCTTCTGCCTTCATTTGGAATTGTACTGTCAGAAGCAGGACTCCAGGTAGTGGTGACAGGGAATAATCCATGATGTTTAGATTTCTAATAAGGTGCTCTCCCCTCCCCTCAAGAGGGAATATTCTGTGAAGTCTTTGCTGTGTTGCATATGTGCAGTCACATATTTCATTACTTGAGTCCCAACTATCTTCCAGGGTGCACGTTTACAGCTTAGAGATGTGGACAATAAGGCTCTATAACTTGCTCTAGTCCACATAGTTGGAAGTGACCCGTTGAAGTCTGAAGTCAGACATAATCCAAAAGTGTCCATTTCATCAGATCACTGATTTCCTGGGGATAATAATAATATTTCAATCTCATCTTAGAGGTTTTTAGGTCATTCTAATAGATACTAATAAATACAAATAGGCCTAAGAAAAATTGTAAGGTAAATAAAATTGTAGCTATCATCTTAACCTCTTTGTCTACCTAGATTCTATGCCTTTTATTTTCACCACTTGAAGTTTTTTAGGTTCAAATATGCCACTTAGATAGGTCAGTTATTCCTTGAGCACATGAAACTGAGCTATAATTAGATGAGAACACATGCACATTTTTAAAAGATAGTTTTAGTAATGTTGGTGACTAATTCATTGAAGCAAAATTTTTCAGGCCAGTCCATATGGAGTTTTATGGGGTCAGGATGATTGTGAAAAAGAAGCACCCTCCTAAAAATGGATTATTAGTGCTCAGTTTTTCTGTGTTTTCTGTTTCATAAAGCCTCACAGCTTTAGAAAATTGCTGCAGTTTATAGGGGGTGGGGGTTGAAGGGAGGGCAGGGGAAAGGGGAAAATGAGAATCAAGATGTATCATGTATGGGTACAATTCTCAATGTTGGATGTGATCATAATGTATGTATAAAATGTACCAATAAAGTCAATTAAAAAAAGAAAATTGCTACAGAAAATGAGAATGTTACATCAGGGGACACAAAGGAATCCTGAGTTCTGTAGCACCAAACAAGCAGGTTATTGTTATGAAATTAGGCACGGAGGAGATGAAGAATGTTTCACTGGAATGTTTTCATTATCTTTCAGTACTGAGATTTGAAAGAATGTAAAATGAAGTAGCGGAAATATCAAAGTCTGAATAAAGAAGTCATGATAGCTTCCATTGTGTGTGGAAATCAACCAGCTATCTCTCACCCCATAGCATTGAATTCCGCAGAAGAGCCTCAGAGAGTCCTTTTCCACTAGAGAGCAGAAAAGCGTTCCAATACTTGTTTCAGAGGAAATGCCACATTTCAGCTCCCCGTGCTTAAGACAGAATGAGAGGAAAAAAAGAAATAGTTGACCAATGTGTGAAGTTCTAGATAGTATTAGAATACTCACATTTAGAAATTCAGTGAATGAAATAATAGATCAATATTAGTGAGTATATTTTATGTTATAATTTAAAAGAAAAAAATCATACAGATATATGTACAAATATACATGTGCACAGATTTTTTTCTATTACTTTGTGTTAAGCAGTAAAATATGGTAGCCAGCAAGGGAGTCAAACAGGACAGTAAAGGTGACTCATGCTACTTGCAAAGAAAGAGTAAGCTGCTGAGAATCCTCTGCACTTCTAGAAGTGAAAGGACAATTTAGTTAAATAAATTAATAAATAAATAATAAATTCCAAAAGCTGTATTGATCTACTCAGTAAAGTCTCTATTTCGCGCAGGTGGTGTGAGTTGGTTACCACCTTGTTAATTTTATCGTAGTTCTCCTTTCTCTTCCTTGAGCTCCTTTGATTTGTCATATTTGATTTCTGGAGTATTAAATACAAATTTAAAATATTATCAATATGCTAGTACAGTGGGTAGATAGGGATTTTTAGAGTACTTGATTAGTCTCAGATAAGTAGAGAAGCAAAAATAAAAAACAGAATAAAAAACAAATAGCAAAATAGTAGGCATTAAATTAACTATAATTAAAATAGATTATTAAATTATATTTAAGAGAAATAAAACAATTGCACCTTCTTTTACATAAAACAACTTTAAATACAAGTACTGGAAGGTGAAAGATTTTTTTTTTTCCTACAGAACTGGGGATTGAAACTCAGGACCTTGCACTTGTCAGGCAGGCAACAGCACCACTGAGCTACATGCCCAACCTTGGAAGCTGAACATTTAAAAAAAAAAAATATATATATAAAATGAAATGATAAAGAATGCAGAGGAACTGTAAAAATATTACACAAAGTAGACTTTTAGGTAAGAAGTATATTTTATTTAAAAAATGAAAAATTCACATGGAGATTCTAACAGTTTTGACATTAGGGATAAGTAAAGAGGGGAAAAATAATGTGATGATAATTAAAAAAAGGAAAAGCCTATGGATATAGGGAGTGGGGGGTTGTAGGGTGTGGAATGGGAAAAAATGAGAATTAAGTTGTGTCTTATCATATACTGGTACAAACTCTCAATGCTGAAAGTGACTATGATGTGTATATATGATGTACCAATAAAGATTTGAATTTTTAAAAAACTGATAGAATAAAAAGAGGACATTCACAAATTTACAATGAACATCAGCTATAGGTCAAGTAGAAAACAAATTTATAAAGATGGGACTGTAAGATTTATCAATGTGACTTAATTGATATAAAAATATGTACAAAATTTCTAGGTAGCGATGCAACACTGAACAAGAGAGCTTATGATGAGTCATTAAAAATTCTTAAAAATATAAACAAATGGAAAGTACATCAGGAATGTTCACCTACCAGCTTGAAATAAGCTAAAAATTAACATCATAAATATAACTAGAAAATCTTTGTCAGTACAGGTTGGAAGTATATAGCTTCTGTGTCCCCTGTATTACTTGGATACGTGTGCACAGTACATCTTACTTTCTTTTTCCATTCCTTTCCACCCTGACCCTCTTGCCACTTCTTAACCTCCTGAGACCTTTCTACTTCCTATAATCTAGATGCTGTATTTTGATCTATATGTATAAGTTGGGCTTCTTGTACAAGAGAAAATATATGTTACTTAAGCTTGTGTGTCTGATCTATTTCACTTAACATTATGGTCTCAATGTGTGTCCATTTTTCTACAAATGACTCAAGCTTACCTTTCTTTAAAGTAGAGTAGTACTCCGTTGTGTGTAAGTACTACACTTTCTTTCTTTATTTGTTTATATAGTGGGCATATAGGTTACTTCAAAGATTCTCCTCTTATGAGTTGTGTTACTGTGTACATGGCTATCCACATATCTCTAAAATAGGATGGCTTTCACTCCTAGGGGAAGAGACCTAGGAGGAAAATAGCTTGGTCAAGTGGCATTTTTAATTTTAGTTTATGAAGAAATCTCCATGCTGATTTTCATAGAAGCTGTACTTGTTTATAAGGAATTCCCACTAACAACCTAGAAAGTTTCTTTTCCCCTACAGCCTTGCCAGTACTTTTTGGATGGGAGCTGTTCTTTCTGGAGTAAAAGCACACATCTTTGCTGTTTTAATTTCCATTTTTCTAATGGCCAACAATACTGACCATTTCTTCAAGTAGCTTTTGGTCATTTTGGTCTTTTATTTTGGGCAAGTCTAATTTTTCGAGCTCTTTATATATTTTGGATATGAGTTCTCTGAGGAATAGCTGGAAAAATGTTCCGTTGTGTATATTTTCTTTTTTTATTCTGATGTTTGTTTCTTTTGCTGTGCAGAAGCTTTTTAATTTGATATGACTTTATTTTTTGATTCTTGGCAGTTTCTTATATAACCAGTATTCTGTTCTGAGATTTTTTGCCTACACCTATGACTCAAGAATTTTATCTATTCTGTTTTCCAGCAGGTTAAGTGTTTCTGTTTTAAAAGTTAGTGCCTTGATCCATTTTGATTTTAGTTTAGCATATGGTGAGAGATTTGGATCTAGATTTAATCTCCTGCATGTGAATAACTAGTTTTGCCAGCATCACTTATAAATGAGGATTATTTTTCCTCCATTGTCAGTTTGTGACTCCTTTGTCAAAGATCAAATAGTTGGATGTGCTTGATTCTGCATGTCCTATACTTTTCCAATGCTGATATCTTTTTTGTGCCAGTACCATGCTGTATTTATCACAGTAGTTTTGTAATATAACTTCAAGTCTGGGACTGTGCTGCCTTCTGGTTTGCTCTAGTTGCCTGGAAATGCATTGGCTATTCTGAGTTCTTCTGATTTCTTATGAAATTAGACATTTTTTTTTGGTTTGGATTCTCACCTGTTTTTGCAATCAGGGAAGTGATATCAAGCAGCAATAATTTGGGGAGTACATTTTCCTGTTCATTTTCATTAATAGGGTTGAGGAGTATTGATATTAGAATTTCTTTGAAGTTTTTGTAGAATTCAGCAGAAAACTCATCCTGAGTATGGGCTTTCCTTCATTGGTACTGCTTTACTTTTATAATCTGTTACTGGACAATTCAGGAATTTTAAATCTCAATTCAGCTTTTGTAATTCAGATATATCTAGGAATTATCACTTTTTATGAATTCTCCAATGTTTGTGTGTGTCTTATTTCCATTTCTCATTGCTGAGACAAAATACACAACTCCTAAAATCAAAGGATGGAAGATTTATTTTGGCTCATAGTTTTTTTTAATTGAAATCTTTATTGGTACATTACGTATATGCATCATGATTGCACTCCATAATGGGGATTTGTACCAGTATAAGACACAACTTAATTCTCATTTTTTCCCATAGCCTTACCCACCCTACCACCCCCCTATAAACATAAAATTTGTTTCCTTTCTTTTTCGTTATAATCTCTTTATTTTTCCCCTTTCACCCTATTTTACTTTGAGTATTTTCTATTTCACGATATATAACATACAATTCTAGGACTCATTTACATCTTTATTTTCTCATACCAGAGAAAAGATGCGATTTGGCTCATAGTTTGTAGAGGGTTCAGTCTATAGCTGACTCCAAGGGAGGGAGAAACATAACAGAGGGATAAGTCAGAGGAGAAACAACTCATGGCCTGAAGACAGGAGACAGTAAAAGTAGTAAACACCATGCAGCAGGCAGCAGCAAAGAAGCAGCAGAAGTGTTCTTTCTGTCCCTTTTATCCCATCCACACTGTAAGCCTAGCGAATGATGATACTCAAGCCCGGGAGAGGGGGCACCCTCGTCCCAGCAACACACACCTACTCCCAGAGTCACAGGCCCTACATGAAGCCACCTCCCGAAAGCCCCACCTATGCCCTCATTGCCTAAGGCTTCACTGCCTAAGGTACAACCCATCCTAACTGGTAAAGAGGCTTGTGAAATAGTTGTCAATAATCTTTATGATTTTTGGCAGTATCCGTTGTGATTTCATCTTTTTCATTTCTAATTGCATTGATTGAGGTCTTTTCTCTCCTTTTTGGTGAAACTGACTAAGGGGTTGTTTATTCGATTGAAGTAGCTCTTGGATTCACTAATTGTTTTTTGTTGTTTTAACTTCATCGATCTAATCTCTGATCGTTATAATTTGTACTAGGTTTAAATTTCAGTTGTTCTTGTTTTTGTAGAACTTTGAGCTGTATCTTAGGTTACTTATTTGGGTTTTATTTGTTTTTGTGATGTGGGCATTCATCACTATAAGTTTTATTCTTTTTTTTTTTTTAAGGTTTTTTTGAGACAGGGTCTCACTTTGTGGTTCAGGCTGGCCCTGAGCTCAGCCTCCAACTCACATCCCAGCAATCCTCCTGCCTCTGCCTCCCGAGTGCTGGGATTACAGGCGTGAGCCCCCATGCCCGACACTGTGGTATGTGGTACTGGTTGCTGCTGGGGTGAGTCTCCACACCCAGTATTGTATGTCATTACTGGGGATCAAACCCGGGTCCTTGCGCTTGCAAGACAGGCGCCAGAACCACTGAGCTGAATCCCCAGCCCTAAAAATTTTATTCTTTTGACTGTTTTCATTATGTCCTGTAAGTTCTGATGTTTTGTACTAGCATTTTTATTCATTATTTGAAACTGTTTTATGTCGTCCTTAAGTTCTTCTGTAACTCTGTTGTTTGAGTTTATTATTTAGTCTTCACACACTTTCATAATTTATGTGTTTTTATTGATATCTAATGCCATCATAATATGTTCTGATAATATTCACACTATAATTTTAATTTATTTACATGTAATTAAACTTTATTTATTGGATAATATATGGTCTGTTTTGGAGAAGTGTCCTTGTGCTGCCAAAAAGAATGTGTATTCAGTTGTTGGGTGGAACACTACAGACACTTGTTAAGTCCATTTCTTTAAAGGTTTTGTTCAACTCTAGTGTTTATTCATTGATTTTTTTTGTCTAGTTGGTTTTGTGAAGTATAGTATTGAGATCCTTGCTGTACTTCTCTTTATCTTTACCTGGGTTTTTATAACCAGAAGTGTTTTTTCTAATGAAGTTGTATATGCCTTTGTTTGATCTATATATGTTAATGATTATTTTCTCTTCTTGTTGTATTATGCCCTTAACCAACATGTAGTACATTTTGTTGCCTGTTTTGATTGGTTTGGGCTGGAATTACACTTTTCTGTGTATAAGATAGCTAAACCTGCTTTCTTGGTGGTTCCCATTGCATCAAATATTGTTTTCCATCCTTTGATTTTTTTTAAATCTATGTGTTTCTTTTGGATTAAATGTTTCTTCTATATAGAATATTGTTGGATTTTATTTCTTGATACATTCTGCCACTGTCTTTTGATAAAGAATTTGAAACCATTCTCAGGAGAACTGTTACTGGTAGGTACTGATTTATTCCTGACATTGTCTTATTTTTTTAATTGTCCATTCTGTATCTTTTGCTTTTTATCAGTTTCTGATTCTTTCAGATCTTTGCTCATGGTTAGCTGCATTATGTCTTTCTACAGTATCCTTCAGAATTTTTTGAGTCCTGGTTTTGTTGGAATGTATTTCTTAAGGTGCTCTTTTTCATGAAATTAATGCATTTCTCCATCAATTTTGAAAGACAGCTTTGCATGGTGTATCAAGCTGGGTTCGAAACTATTTTCTTCTATGGCTTGACGCACTTCATTCTGAGGTCTCTTGGTCTTCAAGGTTGACATTGGGAAGTTTGCTATAACTTGACTGGATTTCCCTTTATACATGATTCATTGCATTTCTCTGACTGCTTTTAAGATTCTGTCCTGGCCTTTTAACTATGATGTATCACAGTGAAGTTCTTTGGTGATCATGGCTATTTGGGGTTCTATGTGCATCATTTATCTGTATGTTAAGTCCCTTTATATTATTTGCTATTGTTTCAGTAAACAGGTCTTTTTATTCTATTTGAACTGACTCCTGCTTTTTTGCTAATTGCAATTAATATTAGTTTTCTTTTTGTTATGGGCCATTTTAAAAAAATCTCTTGTTGCTTTTAAGGAATCTCTCATTAATTGATTGCCAGTGACAGCCATGTCTTCTAGTTGTGATACTCTGTCCAAACATTTGTTGTTCTACTTGAAATACTTTCAATACAGTTTTGAGTGTTCTGAATTTCTACTTAAAGATGTTTTATGGACTCATTGTTTTCTATGCTAGTATTCATATTTTGCATCATTTTGTTTAGCTCAGCTAGCTTTTTATTAGTGCTTTTTATAGACTTGTGAATCATTTTGTTTATTCAGCCCAATAGCTTATTATATCTTCTGTGAGCTTGCCAAATGTCTTATTTATTAGTTTTGCTATCTCCATATTATTTCAAATAATTCATGTGTATGGCTTTTGCTTACTCTGTTATGCTCCATTAGCTCTATTCAAGCATGCATCAGGTTTGGAGGAGTTGGGAGTTTTTGATAGAAATTTGTTCATGTGTCTTCTCATGTTTCTTGTGTGTGTGTGTGTGTGTGTGTGTGTGTGTGTGTGTGTGTGTGTGAGTGAGCGCATGCATGCATGCCTGTTGAGGCTTACAGTGTGATATAATAGAAAGCTTTATTTCTAACATGGAAATTTCTTTTGTTAATGTCTACTTTTCAACAATGTCTTCTGGGCATAGCTAACTTTTGGCCTTTGTCTCTGTCTCAGGATCCAACCACTTCTGTTTACTTGAAATTGGAGGTTACTGCAGTACCTCATTTTAAAGCAATGGGCCACAATAATTTGAATTATCACAAAGCAGTCCAGTTATTGCCATCCACCAAATGTAATTAATAATAGCAGCTATTCCACATTGGCTTTAGTAATTAAATCAGCATTAATTATATCATTAAATACAAACTGAAAATTGACAAGTCCAAGGAAATAATAATGTCCCAGTCCTTTTTTTCCTTTTAGACAGTTCTCGCTTTGTAGTTCAGGCTGGCCTTATGGTTAATATCTGCTACATGGAACAACCTTATTCCTACTAAAAATAGAATAGTATTCACCAGCAATCATGTAAATTTAACCCACTATATAGAGATTCATAAAGCTTAGTAGTTATTCTAGTGAAGGTAGAGCAGATAGGAACTATTGAAAGACAAAAGACAAGCTTGAACAATTAATCAAGGAAATATTAAAAAGGGGAGAGCTGAGTAAGATGGGAGTTCCTATTGAATAAAGAATTTAGTAGTAATAGAAATCAGACTGAAAAAGGAAATCAAGGAGGGCATAAGAATATGGAAAATACCCCTTTTTCCTAGTAAGGAAGAATGAGTATAATCAAAATGGTGATATTTCTAAAACTGATATACAGATTTAATGCAATTACAACTGAAAAAAAGTGGAATTTTTCACAGACATAGAAAAAACAATCTTAAAATTCATATGGAATCAGAAGAGACCCAGGATAGCAAACAGTGCTGAGTATCAAATGCAAAGCAAGTAGCACCACAATCCAAGCTTGAGGTTACGTTACTGAGCCACAGTGAGGTTATATTATTAAGCTACACTGATTAACATAGCGCAAAAACAGGCATATGCATAAATGGAGCAAAATAGAAAAGGAGAAGAACCTCCAGGCATATACAGCTGGTTGATTTTTGACAAGAAAACCAAGAAACATGCACTGGAGGAAAGATAGCCTCTTTAACAAATGGTTCTGGGAAAATCAGATATCCACATGCAGAAGATTGAGTGTAGATCCATATAAATCATGATGCATTAAAATAGAATCAAAGTGAACCAATGTTCACTTTGTTTTACATGTTAAAACACAAACATGTAACCTGCTGGAAGATAAAATAGATGTAACTCTCAAAGATACAGGGATAGGTAAGGTATTTTTGTACGGAATCCTAATGGCATAAGAAATAACTGAGAATCAATAATGGGATGATGTCAAACTAAAAAGCTTCTGTATACCAAAGAAAATTAGCAATAGAATGTAGAGACAATCTAAAGGATGGTAAAATATTGCCAGGTATTTCTAGGAAGAAGACTAATATTCAGAATACATAAAGAACTCAACAACTTATGCATACCAAAATAAAAGACCCAATCAAAAATCAGGGCAACTGAAATGAAAAGGCGCTTCTCAGAAAAAGTGCAAAAGCTCAATAGATAAATGATGCTTATTATTGCTTGCCATCAAAGAAATACAAATTAAAAATACAGGAGATACCACCCTACTCTAAAAAATTGCTATCATTAAAAAAATCTAATAAAGAACAATACTGACAAGGATGTGAAGAAGGAACTCTCCTAAATTATTGGTGCAAATGTAAACTAGTACAACCACTATGGAAATCAGTAGAGATTCCTCAAAAAGCAAAAAGTAGAAATTTCATTTGATCAAGCTATTCCCCTTCTGAGTATCTTCTCAAAGAGTCAAAAACCATCATATGAGAGGAAAATACCCATGTTTATAGCAGTACCATTTATAGTGGCTACATCTTGGAAACATTATGTAGATCAAACAACAAATATTACATTTAAGTAATGAAGTACTATACTTTCATAAAGAAGGAGAAACAAGGTATTTATAGGTAAGTGGCTATAACTAAAATTGATTAGTTACAAGGTAGCTTAAATACAAGGTATTTATAGGTAAGTGGCTATAACTAAAATTGATTCCATAATTTTAAGTAAAATAAGTGAGACACAAAAATTCAAATATCATGATTTCTCTTACATGAGAAATACAAAGAATAAAATAGAAGAAAGATAAATAAGAAACAGGGATAAGTTCAAATAGTTACCTAAACTACAAATTCCACTGTTTTGAAAATTTTTCAATATATGCTAATTTTCTTCATTTATACTGTTATTTTAAGTTCATTGAAAAGAAAGATTTGTGTTATTATCTGTTTCCTTTTTTAAAGAACCTGCTTTGCTTTATGTCTTATATTCTGAGTAACTACTTTAAAGATAATGATACATTATATAACTATTGTCATTCTATTATTTATGATTTTTATTTTTTCATAAAATAAAAATTAAAAGAACTACTTTATTCTTTAAAGAAAGAGGAAATTCAACAGAATTATTTCTGCTTTTTATTTCCTTGTTCCATATTTCTCTCCTCTACAGGGTTAACTGATTGTATCCCAATATTTGATTTACATATTATATATAACTGCATAATAAATACAATAAAAATCAAAGAGTTTCTTTTCTAATGCCAAAAGTACTGATAGTGTACAATGACAGGAAAAAAAACAAGAAAAAGAAGGAAAAAGAAAAAAAGAGCAAAAACATGAAATACAAGGGACAGGATGAAAAGTTGAAAAATAAAGAAAAAAGATAGAAAAGAAACTAAAAGAAAAAAGGAAAGAAATATTACATCCTTCACCAAAAACAAACCATGATGAAGAAAAGCTAAAATAATACCAACATAAAATAAAATAATCAAAGAAAGATTTAGTCAAAGTAAAAATTTCCAAAATCTGTAGTCTTGGGATCTTATCAGTTGAAGTTCAGTATGCTTTGCTTAACTTCAATGCTTACGGGTTTTGAAATGCTTTCCTTGTACCAGATCTTCCTCCAATTTCCCCCCAGATTATGGATAACATCCCGGTCAAGGTGCACTCTTACTCCTGTTGGGAGGTGGAGAACGGGACCAGCTCTCTGGTGTCAACTGGTGAGGAGGCTGTTGGATTTAATGCCCACAGTTGTGGGGCCAGGTTGCTTCCTTCTCTTCCCAGGTACTGTCCTTATCCTAGACCAGGTTGATTGGTTAGTCATCCTCTCTGCTGCCTCATTTCATAGAGAATTAAGATGGAGAGCTGGCTCGGAGTTTGTAGCAGATCAGACCTTTCTGTAGGGCCATTCCTTGACTCAAGTGGGCCTGCTGACTTGTGTGAGGGAAGAAGGTCCCTCATGTCCTAGGGGCCATCTTCTTCAAATGGAAGAGGCACATAATGGAACTGTTTTAAATACTTAGAAATCCCAAATTTAAAAACAGTGTCTTATGAATTAAATCACTGAGAAATAACAGGAGAGCTAATAGAAATTTAAGCTATTTTGAACTGATGGATGAAAGTACGACATCTCCAAACTCAAAGGATGCAAGAAAAACATTACATAAGAGGAAAATTTTAGCTTTAAATGAATTCTAAAAATAATAAGAAAGGTTGAGAATCTATATAAAAGCTTAATGTCTTGAGAGGATAGGAATCTGCACAACACAAAGAAAGGTGAAAGAAAGATATTAAAATGTAAAGGGAAAATAAAGTAGAATGCAACTGTACAGTTAAGCTTGGGCTAGAGCCTGCCTCATCATTTTGTTTAGACGACCTACTCCAACTAAAACAACACCATCAGTTTTCCTGATTTCCAACTGGTCCACTCAAAATCTTTGACTTTTATAATTGTATATTCCAATTCCTCAAAATAAATTCCGTTTTATATATCCTCTAGATTAGCTGTGGCAGACCTATGGCCCATGAGTCATAGCAGGCTGTTTGCATCATTGAAAGCTCTACAAGGTTTGCCATCACTGTCATAAAGGTTCCATTTCTCTGGAAAACCCTGACTGATACAAGCCATATCAAAACCTTTCAGAAACATTTTATACATGACTATAAAAACTCATAAGAAAATAGAAAGAAATAAAAGTGAAAAAAAGAACAGTTATCATTAGGGATGAAAACTTTGTCCTACACCATACAGCAATTAAAATACGATATTGTATAACCTTGTGGCAATAAATTTAACATTTGAGATAAAAATTTAAAAAGATCTTTACAAATACACTCCTTCACCATGCACTAAACTGAAGTCCAAATGGATAGAGACATAAATATTAAAACAGAAACACTAAGCCTGCTGTCAAACAAGTTAGGTAAGACTCTTAGAGACACTGGTTTAATGAAAGACTTGATGAACAAAACCTCTGCAGCACAAAAACTAGTAGAAGAAATCAACAAATGGGATCTCATCTTTAAAAAGCTTTTGTGCAGCAAGAAAAACCACCAGCAAAGCAAAAAGACAACTGATAATATGGGAAAAAATCTTTACCAGCTGATTCTCAGATAAAGGGTTACTATCTAGAATATAGAAAGAGCTTTAAAAAATCAGCTCCCCAAAATTTAAAGACCCAACTCAAAAATGAGCATCTGAAATGAACCAACATGTTTCAGAGGAAGAACTAAAAGCAGCTAAGAAACATATGAAGACATGCTCTGCATCACCAGTCATTTGAGAGATGCAGATGAAAACAACACTGAGATTCCACAAAGAATGGCTGCTAACTCAAAATCAACCAGCAACAAATTCTGGCGAGGCTGTGAGGAGAAAAGAACGCTTCTCCACTGTTGGTGGGACTGTAGACTAGTTCAACCCCTATGGAGATCAGTTTGGAGATTCCTCACAAAGTTAGGATTGGAGGTCCCATTTGACCCGGCCATCACCCTGCTAGGTATACACACACACACCAAAAAAAAAAAAAAAGAAAAAATTTATATAACTGACATACATGCACCCACATTTTTTTTTTTTTTTTTTTTGAGACAGGGTCTCACTTTGTGGTTCAGGCTGGCCCTGAGCTCAGCCTCCAACTCACATCACAATCCTCCTGCCTCTGCCTCCCGAGTGCTGGGATTACAGGCGTGAGCCACCACGCCCGGCACTGTGGCATGTGGTACTGGTTGCTGCTGGGTGTGGGTCTCCACACCCAGTATTGTTATGTGGTTACAGGGGAATCGAACCCGGGCTCTTGCGCTTGCAAGACAGGCGCCGGAACCATTGAGCTAACTCCCCGGCCCATGCACCCACATTTATAGCAGCTCAGTTTGTGATTGCTAAATCTTGGAAACAACCCAAATGTCCATCAGCTGGTGACTGGGTAAAGAAGATATGTTTTTTTTTTTTTTAAATTAAAATGGAGTATTACTCTGACATAAACACAATGAATTTGAGTCATTTATACTCAAGTGGACATACCTTAAGGGTATAGTCCTAGAGAAATAAATAGGTCACAGATGTACAAATACTATATCTTTTGCCTGGTATAAGAAACTGAAAATATAAATGAGATCTACAGTACAGGATAGCTATCGTGAAATGGAAAATATCCAAAGAAAAAAGGGGGTAGAGATAAGTAAAGAAAGGAAAAAACCATTTGATAGTTAAAAAAGGGAAACAACATTTATGCACATAGGGGAGGGGAGCTGTAGGATGGGCAGGTGAATGGGAAAAAATGAGAACTAAGTTGTGTCATGTCCTAGTACAGATTTTCAATGTTGATTGTGATCATGATGTGTATATAAGATGTACCAATAAAATCAATTAAAAATACACTTAGTAAGCAGACAGAAATAATTGAAAACATGTGATTAAAGTCTGTTAAGGAAAGTAAATCCTCCAATAAATAAATCATGAAGAAAACCCAGGAAGGAACTGAATCCTCGTGTAATATCCATAGCAGCTGAAGAGCTGTTGGAGGCCTGTGAGCTGTATGGAGACCCAGAGTCCACCCCAAAGAGGCCTCAGGGCCAGACAGAGCAGAGCTCACAAAGGCAGGGGTGAGTTCTGGGTCCTGGAAGATGTCTGAGTGATGAGCAGCAGAGAAAGGGCTTCCCTTGGGCTTCATGTTGAGTTGAAGCTTCCTGGGAGGATGAAGAGAGGCAATGGAATGAAGAAGCAACATCAGACTGCAGTGGTTTTGAGGACCACAGAGTAGTGGAGTAACAGTGTGAGAGAAAACAAAGACTAGTGGGAAGTT